>PISX010029005.1:0-20660 GCA_004024625.1 Mellivora capensis | reverse complement strand
CCATTTCTATTTTTTGAAACAGCTTCAGAAGAATAGTTCTTCCTTGTTTGGTAGAATTCCTCTGGAAAACCATCTGGGTCTGGACTTCTATTTGCTGGGAGATTTCTGATTGCTGCGCTGATTTCCTTGCTAGTTATGGGTCTGTTCAGGTTTTTTATTTATTCCTGTTTCAGCTTTGGTAGTTTATACCTTTCTAGGAATGTATCACTTTCTTCCAGATTGCCTAAATTGTTGTCATATAGTTGCTCATAATATACTCTTATAATTGTTTGTATTTCTTCAGTGTTGGTTGTGATCTCTTTTCAAAATTTCATTCATGATTTTATTAATTTGGGTACTGTCTCTTTTCTTTTGGATAAATCTAGCTAGGGGGTTATTTATCTTATTCCTTCAAAGAACCAGCTCCTTGTTTCATTCATCTGTTCTACTGCTCTTTGGTTTTTATTTCACTGACTTCTTCTGTAATCTTTATTAATTCTCTTTTCATGTGAGGGTTAAGCTTGATTTGCTGTTATTTCTCCAGCTCTTTTAGGTGTAATGTTAGTTTGTGTATTTGAGACCTTTCTTGTTTTGAGAAAGGCTTATATTGTTATATTCTTTCCTCTTAGGACAGCCTTTCTACTTCCCAAAGGTTTTGAACAGTTGTGTTTTCATTTTCACTTGCATCCATGATTTTTTAAAAATTCTTCTTTAATTTCCTGGTTGATCCATTCATTGTTTAGTATGGTGCTCTTTAACCTTCAAGGGTTTGAATTCCTTCCAAATTTCCTCTAGTGGTTGAGTTCAAGTTTCAAAGTACTGTGGTCTGAAAATATGTGGGTAGTGATCCCAATATTTTGGTATCAGTGGAGGTCTGATTTGTGACCCTATATGATATATTCTGAGTTCATAAATTAAACTCCTACAACTTTAATGCTTATAAAATGGTATCACCAATGTTACTTTGTTCTGTCATTAAAATAATAATTAATTTATGATCCCACCTAACTACCCTTTGATGAAAAGTAATACATTCACAATGAATAGGGCTTTCTTTTTTTATAGAGTATTTTTGGAGCAATTTTTAGGTTTACAGAAAAATTGAATAGACGTTCCCACGAATTTAAGAATTTAAGAAACAAAAAAAAAATGAGAGTAGAGGGGGAAAAAGAGAGAGAGGGTCAAACCAAGAAATAGATTCTTTTTTTTAAAGATTTATTTATTTATTTATTTGACAGACAGAGATCACAAGTAGGCAGAAAGGCAGGCATAGAGGAGGAAGCAGGCTCCCCGCTGAGCAGAGAGCCTAATGTGGGGCTCCATCCCAAGACCCTGAGATCATGACCTGAGTCAAAGGCAGATGCTTTAACCCACTGTGCCACCCAGGCACCCCCCAGTAAAAAGATTCTTAACTATAAAGAACAAATTGAGGACTAATTAGAGGGGCAATAAGTGAGGGGATGGGTTTAATAAGTGATAGAGATTAAGGAATGAGCTTGTAATGAGCACTGAGTGATGTATGTGTTACTTGTACACCTGAAACTAATATTACACTGTATCTTAACTAACTCAAATTTAAATAAAACTTAAAAAATGTTCCCATGTAACTTATCATCATCTCTCATCCCGGGACAGACAAATAGTTTTCACTATTACTAACATCTTGCATATGGTGTATTTGTTACATTTTATGAGTCAGTATTGACATATTAACTAAAGTCCATAGTTTACATTAGGGTTTCCTCTTTGTGTTATTCAGTCTATGCATTTTAAAAAATGTATAATGTCATGTATCCACCATGATAGTATCATGTGGCATAGTTTCACTGTCCTAAAATCTCCCTGTGCTCCACATTTTCATCCCTCTTTCCCTCTCCCTAAACCATTTGCACCCTCTCTTCTTTACTGTCTCTTTTTTTTTTCCTTTACCAGAAATTTATGTAGTTGGGATCATACAATATATAACTTTTTCAGATTTACTTCTTTTGCCTAGCAATATGAAATTAAGTTTTCTTCATAGTTTTTGTGCCTTGACAGCTCATTTCTTTTTATTGATGAGTTATAGTTCATTATACAGATGTTTCACCACTGATTTATCCATTTACTAATTGAACTGATATCTTGATTTATTCCAAGTTTTGGCAATCATGAATAAAGCTGCTATGAACATTCATGTACATGTTTTTGTAGGGACATAAGTTTTCAGCTCATTTGGGTAAATATAAAAAAGTACAAGTGTTAGATCATAGTGTAAAAGTATACTTAGTTTTGTAAGAAACTGCTAAACTGCCTTCCAACCTACCATTTTACATTTTCACCATCAACAAACAAAATTCCCATTTATGCATATCAGCACCAGCATTTGGTGTTGTCCAGGTTTTAGGTTTTGGGTATTCTTTTTTTTTAATTAAACATTTATTAAATGAAAACATTAAAGAAAATCTTTATTTTGAATACGTGAAATTTTTGTTATCATAATAATTTCTTATGTCTGTAAGCATCTGAAGAGACACACATTTACACCTCAATAGGCTTCATTTCTTTAAAAAAGAAAAAGAGAAGTTTACTAGAGCAGTGATTACTTTTTACGAGTATTTCATTTCCTACTTTCACCATAAATGTAAAGATTTTTAAAACTTTTTTCAACATTGGGACACCTGAGTAGTTCACTCAGTTAAGTGGCTGCCTTCAACTTGAGTCATGATCCCAGGGTCCCGGGATTGAGTCCCGCATTGGGCTGCTTGCTCAGCAGGGACCCTGCCTCTCTGCCTACTTGTGCTCTCCCTCTTTCTGACAAATAAAAAAAAAATTTAAAAATAACAAAACTAGAAAAAAAATTTTCAACATTAACATCATCTTTACCTAAATATTGTTTTTTACTAATATCATTTGAGTGTCCATTACAGGGACTATCCCTGTTTTAAGGGATTTACATTCATGATGTTATTAATCTTCATTCTCCTAGAAAATAGATATTATCCATGTAATACAGATGAGGAATCCAAATCTCAGAGAAGTACTTTGCTCAGTCACACAACTGCTTAGAATGCATGAAGCCAGAAATTGAAAGCTTATCTGATTCCAGGCCAATGCTCATCCCATGTTGCCTCAAGATAAAAGCATAAACAGGGGCGCCTGGGTGGCTCAGTGGGTTAAAGCCTCTGCCTTCGGCTCAGGTCATGATCCCAGGGTCCTGGGATTGAGCCCCACATAGGGCTCTCTGCTTGGCAGGGAGCCTGCTTCCTCCTCTCTGCATGCCTCTCTGCCTACTTGTGATCTCTGTCTGTCAAATAAATAAATAAAATCTGAAAAAAAAAGCATAAACAATGAATCTTGGAACACTGAAAAAATAAAATTAGATTTTAAAAAAGTTGTCTTAAAATACAGAATTAGAGATGAAGTTATATCGAAACATCGTATACAGTAATGTAAAATTAATAGAAGGCTATTCTAATCTATAAATTACTTTAAAGATTTTCTCATTGGGACATTTGGGTGGCTCATTCCATTAAGCATCTGGCTTTGGCTCGGGTCATGATCCCAGGGTCCTGGGATCAAGTCCCACATTGGGCTTCCTGCTCAGCAGGGAGCCTTCTTCTCCCTCTGCCTGACTCTCCCCCTTCTAGTGTGCTCTCTCTCCCCTCTGACAAATAAATAAATGAACTATTTTTAAAAAAACAGTTTTTTTAAATATTTAAAAAAAATAGTTCATTTATTTATTTGAGAGAGAGAGAGAGAGCTAGAGAGAACATGAGCAAGGAGGAGTGGGAAAAGTAGGATCCCTGCTGAGCAGGGAGCCCGGCATGGGCCTTATTCCAAGACCCTGGGATTGTGACCTGAGTGATAGATAGATGGTTAACAGACTAAACTACCCAGACGCCCTTCCCCTTACATTAAAATACAGTTGACCCTTCAACAACATGGGTTTGAGCTGTTTGGGTCCATTTACACACATATTTTAGTTTTTTTTTAATACAGTACAATGTTCTAAATGCATTTTATCATCATTATGATGTTCTTAGTGACCTCTTCATTTTTTTTTACTTTACTTTGTTGTGAGAGTACATTATATAAAGCATACAACATACAAAATATATATTAATTGACTGGTTCTGCTATTGGTAAGGCTTCTGGTCAATGGTGGACCTAAATCAACTATTTTGTTATCCTCATTTTAATTTCTGCATATACAGTTGACCTTGAACAATGTAGGGGTTAGGAGCACCAATCTTTGAACAGTCAAAAATCCACATATAACTTTTGATTTCTCCAAAACTTAACTACTAATCGCTTGCTATAGTATTTTGGCTATTCTGATAAATGTGTAGTATAAGTGTAGTGAATTTATTTTCCAATTTTCTGATGAAATCTGATGTTGGCCACCATTTTATATTCTTTTTTTTTTTAAGAGATTTTTTAAAATTTATTTATTTGTCAGAGAGAGGGAGAGAGAGCGAGCGAGCACAGGAAGACAGAGTGGCAGGCAGAGAGAGAAGAAGGAAGGAAGGAAGCAGGCTTCCTTTAGCAGAGGAAGAAGCAGGCTCCCTGCCGAGCAAGGAGCCCGATGTGGGACTCGATCCCAGGATGCTGGGATCATGACCTGAGCTGAAGGCAGCTGCTTAACCAACTGAGCCACCCAGGTGTCCCACCATTTTATATTCTTGTTTGCCATCTGTATAACCTCTTTGTTCAAGTGTCTGTTCTTTGGTCCAGTTTTTATTGGGTTGTCTGTATTCTTATTGTTCAGTTTTATCATTTATTTCACATATTTTGGGTAGCATTCCTTACGGATCATGTGCTTTGCAAAAATGTCCTCATACTCTGTCTTATTCTCCTTACAGCATCTTTTGCAGAACAGCATTTTTAATTTTAATTATGTTCAAATTCCCATTTTTTCTTTCATAGTCCATCCATTTGATGTTGTATCTAAAAAGGTGTCACCACACCCAAGTTCCTCTAGGTTTTCTCCTGTTATTCTGTAAAAAATTTATAATTTTATAATTTTCATATGTCCATGATGCATCTTTGGTTAAATTTTATGAAAGGTGTAACATCTAGATATAGGTTCAAGTTTAGGTGGAGGAGGGAGAGGTAGTTCACTCTCTAGGTACTCTATCATCAAATGCTCTTCTTTCTTTCTTTACTTTTTTTTTTTTTTTGATCCATGCCATTTATTTTATTTTTTTCTTAAGTTTTTATTTTCATCCCAGTTAGTTAACATACCACGTTTTGTTCCTTTTAAGTATTAAATATAGTGATTCAATATTTCCGTACATGACTCAGTGGCCATAACCATAAATGCACTCCTTAATTCCCATCATCTATTTAACCCATCACCCCACCACCATCCCGTCCAGTAATTATCCATTTGTTCTCCTTAATTAAGGATCTGTTTCTTGGATTCTTTCTCTCTCTCTCTTTTTTCCCTTTTCTTTTTTGCTTTGTTGAATTAAACATATGAGTGAAATCATTTAGTATTTAATCTCTCTCTGACTGACTTACTTCACATAGGATAATACTAGGTCCAGCCATGCCATTGCAGATGGCAAGATTTCATTCTTTCTATGGCTAATATTCCATTGTATATCTCTACTACATCTTCATTATCCATGCATCAATCAATGGAAACGTGGGATGCTTCCATATCTTGGCTATTATAAATAACACAGATATAAACAAAAGGGTGCATGTTATCTCTTTGAATTAGTGTTTTTGCATTCTTTCAATAAATACCCAGAAGTGTGAGTTTAAGGGAGTTTTATTTTTAAATTTTGAGGAACCTCCATACTGTTTTCAAGAGTGGCTGCATGAGATTGCATTCCCACCAACACTGCACGAGTGTATCTTTTGCTTTACATCCATGCCAATATCTGTTGTTTCTTGTATTTGTGATTTTAGCCATTTTGACAGGTATGAGGTGATATCTCATTGTAATGTTGGTATACATTTCCCTGATGATGAGTGATGTTGAGCATTTTTCATGTGTCTGTTGGCAACCTGTATGTCTTCATTGAAGAAATGTGTTTTCATTTTTTTGCTCATTTTTAAATTGGATATTTTTTATTTCTTGGCGTGAATTTTATAGTTACTTGTATATTTTGGATTATTAACCCTTTGTGGGATATGTCATTTGCAAATATATTTTCCATTCAGTAGGTTGTCTTTTACTTTTATTGATTGTTATTTCACTGTGTAAAAGCATATTTATGTGGTCCCAATGGTTTATTTTTGCTTTTGTTTCCCTTTTCTCAGGAGACATATCTAGAAAAATGTTGTTATGGCTGATGTCAGAGAATTTACTGTTCTCTTCTAAAACTTTTATCATTTTGCATCTCATACTTAAGTCATTACTCCATTTTTTATTTGTTTCTGTATGATGTAAGAAACTGGTTCAGTTGCATTCTTTGATGTGTAGATGTACAGTTTTCCCATTACCAATTGTTGATGAGACATTTTCCCATTGAATATCCATTCCTCATTTGTCAAAGATTAATTGACCATATAGTGTGGGGTTATTTATGACTTTCTCTTCTGTTCCATTGATCTATGTGTCTATTTTTGTACCAGTATTCTACTGTTGTGATTACTATGGCTTTGTGGCTTTGTACTATAACTTAAGTCTGGGACTGTGATTCCTCCAGTTTTGTTTCTTTTTCAAGATTGCTTTGGCTATTTAGGGTATTTTGTGGTTCTAAGCAAATTTTAGGATTGATTGTTCTAGTTCTGTGAAAAATGCTGTTGTTATTTTGTAGGGCTTGTAGTAAATGTGTAGATTGCTTTGGGTAGTATGGACATTTTAACAATATATGTTCTTCTAATCCGCGGGCATAGAATTTCTTTTCATTTCTTTGTGTCATTATTTTTTTTTCATCAGCGTGTTATACTTTTTTCCAGAGTACAGGTCTTTCACATACTTGATTAAGTTTATTCCTAGAGACTTTGTTATTTTTGAGGCAATTATAAATGGAATTATTTTCTTACTTATTTTCTACTGCTTCATTATTAGTGAATAGGAATGCAGTGGATTCCTACACATTGATTTTTATCCTCTGAATTTACTGAATTCATTGACCAGTTCTAGTGGTTTTTTTGGTAGGGTCTTTTGGATTTTCTACATAGAGTATCATGTCATCTGCAAATAGTGAAAGTTTTACTTCTTCCTTACCATTTTGGAAATTTTTAAAATTTCTTTTGGTTGTCTAATTGCTGTGGCTGACTTCCAGTACTATGTTGAATAAAAGTGGTGAGAGTAGATATCCTTGTCTTGTTTCTGAACAAGAAAGTTCTAAATTTCTTAAGGGAAATGCTATCAATTTTTCCTTATTTAGAATGATGTTACCTATGGGTTTCTCATATGAACTTTGTTATGTTGAAGTAGGTTCCTTATAAACCTACTTCGCCGAGGTATTTATTTTTAGATTTTTATTCATGTACTTTATAGAGAGAGAGAGAGGAAGAGAACAAGCAGGGAGAGTGGCAAGCAGAAGGAGAGGGAGAACAGAGGGATAGGAAGAAACAGGTTCCCCTTGAGCAAGGAGCCTGATGCAAGTCTCAATACCAGGACACCTGGGAAATAGAATGGCACTAAAATGATCTTTCAATGGTTACTCTAAATGCAAATGGGCCAAAAGTTTCAGTCAAAAGAAACAGGTTATCAGATTGGATAAAAAAAAATAGATCCATCCGTATGCTATCAACAAGAAGCTCATTTAAGTCCCAAGGTACCTCCAGATGAAAAGTGAGGTGTTGGAGATTGATTCATCATGTTACTGGACCTCGAAAGAAAGCTGGGGTAGGAATTGTCATATCAGACAAGTTGGATTCTAAACTAAAGACTGTAGTAAGGTATGAAGAAGGACACTATCATAATTAAAGGGTCTATTCAAAAAGAAGATCTAACAAGTATTAAAAAATTTCTCCTAATTTGGGAGCAGCCAATTATTAAATAGTTAATAACCAAATTAAAGAAACACAATGATAATATTACAATAATAGTAAAAGACATCAATACCCCACTCATAACAATGGACAGATCATATATGCAGAAGATCAACAAGGAAACAAGAGCTTTGAATGACACACCAGACCAAAAGGACTTCACAGATATATACAGAACATTCTATCCTAGAGCAACAGAATATACATTCTTCTCAAGTGCACATGGGACACTCTCCAGAACAGACCACACACTGGGTCACAAATCAGGTCTCAACTGATATTTCTTTATAGATCATGGATATCAGCCCTTTGTCTATATTATCATTTGGGAATATCTTCTCACATTCCATGGGTTTTCTCTCTCTCTCTCTTTTTACTGTTTCCTTAGCTTTTCAGAAGGTTTTTATTTTGATGAAATCCCAAAAGTCCATTTTTGCTTTCGTTTCCCTTGCCTTTGGAGATGTGTCTAGAAAGAAGTTGCCATAGCCAATGTCAAAGAGGTTACTGCTTATGTTCTCCTCTAGGATTTTGATGGATTCCTGCATCACATTGAGGTCTTTCATCCATTTTCAGTTTATCTTTGTGTATGGTGTAAAGGAATGGTCCAGTTTCATTCTTCTATACATAGCTGTCTAATTTTCCCAGCACCATTTACTGAAGAGACTGCCTTTTTCCACTGGATATTTTTTCCTGCTTTGTCTAAGATTATTTGACTATAGAGTTGAGGGTCCATATCTAGACTCTCTACTCTGTTCCATTGATCTATGTGTCTGTTTTTGTGCTAGTACCATGTTTTCTTGGTGATAACAGCTTTGTAATAAAACTTGAAATCAGGCAACGTGATCAACTGAAAATTTATTTTAAAAACCCTGAATATATGCAACAAGAAACCAACACACTTTCTTTGATATTCCTAGAAAATAAATTGTAACAGTTTAAAATTCTTACCAAATTACTGTTGTTTATTTAGTCATCTAAATTATTTTTTTTAATGTGTTTTACAGGCATCTGGGTGTCTCAGTGTGTTGAAGCCTCTGCCTTCAGCTCCAGTCATGATCTCAGAGTCCTGGGAAAGAGCCCTGCATTGGGCTCTCCACTCAGTGGGGAGCCTGCTTCCCCATCTCTCTCTCGGCCTGCCTCTCTGCCTACTTGTCACCTCTCTCTGGAAAATAAATAAATAAAATCTTTAAAAAATAAAAAAAAATGTTTTATTCACATTGAATAATATAAGTAAAATGGATGAGCTTCAATTTATAAATACAACATGATAACATGATTACTAGATTCTGTTATATAACCCTGAGCTAAATTCAAGCTGCTCCTAATATTTATCTCAGTATGTGGTAAATCACAACATTAAAATTTCTTTTTGTTGTTTTGTCCTTTTAAGATCACAATATAAGTTTAATGTTATCAAAATATTTAATAATGTAAAGTACAAAATATAACTGGATCTAAGTATTTCTTTTCAAGTATTTTTAAAATTTCATTTCTTTTAAGCGTAACAGAATTCATAGTTTTGCACCACATCCAGTGCTCCATGCAATGCGTGCCCTGCATAATACCCACGACCTGGCTCCCCCAACCTCCTACCCCCCACCCCTTCAAAACCCTCAGGTTGTTTTTCAGAGTCCATAGTCTCTCATGGTCTAAGTATTTTAACAAAATGTGAGGTTCCCCATTTTAGAAAACCTGCTATCTCTTTAATAGTCTGTGTAAGGCATGTTTAAAATATTAGAAAAAAATAATTCCACAGTCTTTCATGAGTTGCATATGCTTAACATTGTAGGTAGAAAGGAATAATGGTAAGGGTACATATAACTTAAGATAATGTAGCAGTAGCAACTGATTTGTATAAAAATCAGTCTGTAGGTCTTATTTAGGGTGAAGAAATTCACCTAATGCCTGCAGCTGAAAATAAGTAGTTTCATGGTTTTATTTTTTTGAAATGAAAATTATATTAATATCTATTATATGAAATAAATACATTGTGACTAAACAGTATTTATTAAGCTTCTTAAATAGATTCCACATTAGAATTTCAGTTGGAAATGAAAAAAAAAGTGCTTAAGATTTACTTTTCCTCTCAAATTGTCTTGTTTGCTATATGATATCATTTATATTTCCTGTACATCAATATTTTTAATCATAGTTCACACATAAAATTTTGATTTCCTATTGTATTGAAATGGACTGAAGGGGTTATAAGATACACTTATTGACTCAGGGCAGGTCAATATGTAGAATTTTATAAAATAGTTTGGTACAGAAAATAGGACGATTTTATGTACGTTGAAGCCTTTGGTATTATGTTAACTAACCAGAAATTACATAAGGACTTAAGAGCAATAAATGGCTCTTGGGGAAATAATATGGAGATTTGCACTGAAGCAAAGAAAGTCTAAGAAAAATAAGCTCATTGAAGTGTTGTTGGA
Organism: Mellivora capensis; assembly: GCA_004024625.1. NCBI lineage: Eukaryota > Metazoa > Chordata > Mammalia > Carnivora > Mustelidae > Mellivora > Mellivora capensis. Next base: position 10,308 of record PISX010029005.1, on the reverse strand, counting down.
CCAGAAACTACAGGACTAACCTGGTTTTAGTTCATGTAGCTAAGGAGAAAGAATAATTTCATTTTGAGCCTCAGGTTTATACACCTAGATACCTTAAATGCACCAGAGATTCTAGTTCACCAGGAGGTTTAAGTGTAAAGAAAAAAAAAGCCTTGAGCCTGCTCACTTTTCTACAGTTTTCCAGCTTGTTTGTTTAATGTATGTATATACTAGTGTACGATGTGAAAGAATGATATAAACATGGCTAAAGGCACCCAAATAAAATTAAAGGGATGCCTCTGAGATCTAAGGGGGTGAAAAGATTTTAGGCACATAAGTTTTTACGGTTTAACTACCAAAGCTGATATTTTTACATATATTAGGACTTTATATAGCTTGAGATCATATAAATTGAATCATGTGTCTTCCTTCTCTGTTGCTCTGACTACTTTAACCAGTCATTTGACCTCAATAAACCTCCATTTGTGCATCTCTCAATAGAGGTAATAACCACTTTATAGGATTATCATGAAATATCCTTTGTATTTAGGGGTATATCCCTAAATACAAATATATATATATATATATATATATATATAATGTATATATATATACATATTATATAATATATATAATGTATACATATACACATATATATGTGTGTATACATGTATATGTGTGTGTGTGTGTGTGCGCTTACACAAATGAGACCACATATTTAAGACACCTGGCATATATTTGAAGTTTAGTAAATATTAGTTTCCACACTCTTCTACTTCTATATATTTCCCAAATGGACCTAAATATTTATCCAATAGAGTTCGACTTAAAAAAAATCATATCAGAGGATAGAAAACCTCTATGCAACAGATATATCCTACTAAAAAAGTACCTCTCAAAGTTGAACATGCATAAGAATCACCTGGAGGGATAAATGAAAAAAAAATGCTGGATCTAACTCCCAGAATTTCTAATTAAGTAGGTCTGGGGTGTGGCCAAAGAATTTTCATTTCTAACAAGTTCTCAGATCATGCTTATGCTACTGGTCCAAGAGAACCATTGTGAAAATCACTGAACTAGGAAATGGGAGAAAATTATGTACAAAATAAATATTGGTTAAATTAATTAATAAGATTAAATGCAAAAGTGGCTCTTAACCTTTTTGGGGTAATGGACATTTTTTAGCCTGATGAAAGAACTCAGAAAATTTGATGATCTTTATGAGATATATATCCATGTATCCAGAAGTATACGGATTCCTAGTTAAGAGCCTACTCTAGAATGCAACATGTTACATTCTTAAACTGAAGGATTTCTCAACTTGTTCCACCTCCATCAAAAGCAGGATTACAAAGCATATCACAGTGGCTTTAACACAGTCTAAACACTGAACATGTCTCTGTAATGATGAATGAATGAATGAATGAATGAATGAATGGATAATCATCTTTCAGATCTCTGATATCTATCTGGAGATAGTCAATATATGTTAAACCCATACTGCCTACACATAGGGGACGGCATAAAACGGTAGAGGGTCAACAGTGTTGCTCTAGAAGAGAACATGTTAAAAAGTCTGTTTTTCCTCTCTCTCTCTGATCGCCTATAGATTTTCTGTTTTGATGATATATACTGGTGTTGTTTCCTACCTTAACGAATTTTCCTAGGTATATTGTCCTATTTTCTGCCTCCTTATGTGTGTCCTAAATGTTTTTTAACACCTTACTCTTTACTCCATCCAGAGCATCTGGAAGACTGCTTGATATATTGAACTTCAGTTTTGCCATCTTTGACTTCTTCATCTGTTTTGGGCATATTGTCAAATAAAGCTATCATGCTTCATTTTGTTTAACATGTTGGTGATTTGCATAGTAAAATAAAATTACCAGCTCATTTGACATTGGGTGATCAATAGTAGACTGCTGGCATACATTATCCTTAACTCAAACTTAACTTAGTCCAGTGACCTAGAGGAGCAATAGGCTGAGGGGCCCATTACCAATTCACTGAACCATTTATTTTCCTGTATATTGGCAATGAACAAATAATTATTTTAATTAATGCCATATTTATTTCTGAAGAATGTATCATCCAATATTATTTACTATTAAATCAGTGATTCCAACATTTTTGGAATTATCATATATCTTTAATTCCCCAATGTCCCCTGCCTCCACCTAAGAAGTGTTATACAATATATGTGCAATAAATGCAAATTTACCTTATTTTCAGAATTTCAATACATTCTCTGAGAAAATTCAGAAAATGACATAGCACTGTTACAAATGAGATTATGTGTCTCAGGGGGCACCTAGATGTCTCAGTTATACTTCTGCCTTTGGCTCAGGTCCTGAGATCACCCCATGTCAGGCTCCTGCTCAGCTGGTAGTCTGCTTCTCCTTCTCTCTCTGTCCCTCCCACCCCCATTCATGTTCTCTCTCTCTCTCTCTCTCTCTCTGTCTTAAATAAATAAATAAATAAATAAATAAAATCTTTCAAAATAAACACATAAATAAATAAACATACAAATAAATTGTGTGTCTCAGGATGGTGTTGGCAATTTTTAAATAACATTGTAAATTGCAAATTGTATTAACAGTGGTTTGAAAAAATAAAATATGATATAATATTGGTTTCAAATATTTTATTTGCCTCTCTATACAAAGCACAAATTAAATTGAGTCATCATTTCCTAGACAGAATAAAAAGGTTTAATTTTGATTTTCTTATTTATAAAATGTTTTCCTGTGAAATTGTGTGCCATCATATTTCAATATTTGTTCAAAATTTGGTGAAACCTCAGTAATAATTACACACACATATACAATAGACACATTTTATTTTCATAACGTCAGAAAGAAAATGTAAAGTTAAAAATGCTCTATCATGGGATAATTGCCATAAACTTTGTCATAAGGAAGACAGTAAAATAAGGGATAAAACATAATCACAATGGTAAGAACAATATCCCATTTAAACAGTTAGTGAGGGGTAGTAACAAAGTAAATTTCACTTTAATGATATGTCTATGTCAAATAGACAAACAAGAACACATAGAGACTGCACTGCACTAACCCCTACATATAATAGGTACTACATCAGGAAAGTAACTGCAAGAAAATAGTTATTTAATATGTTGATATTCAAAAGGAATTGTTATATTTACCCACATGTACACTAATTTTTAAGATGTTTTACTAAAAATGTTAGTGTTACTTTAATTTCACAACAATTATTACTATCATTACTATGATGTGATAATTTTATTTAGAAGCTCCAGCCATTAAATATTTTAAACATTTGAGATTGGCTTTTTAGATCTTTGTTTAATATCAAGGATAGAGATGTTTCAGATTATCAAATACATTGTCCAGGAGCAAACTATTTATTGACACAACAAAGTGGGGTTGGAGGGAATATACTTCAACACAATAAGGACCATATATGAAAAACCCACAATTAATAACATATTAAATGATTAAGAATTGAGATTTTCTTCACTGAGATCAGGAACAAGATAAGCATGTTTACTCTCACCACTTTTATTCAGCATAGTACTAGAAGTCCTAGTGACATCATTCAGAGAAGAAAAATAGCTTAAAGATATACAAATTGTTAAAAAAAGAAGTAAAACTCTCACTGCAAATGACCTGATACTACACATAGAAAATCCTAAAAATACCACCAAACAACTATTAGAAGTAATATATGTATTCAGTAAATTTCAGGATACAAAATTAATATAAAATATCAGTTGTATTTCTATACACTAATAACAAAGTAGCAGAAAGAAATTAAGAAACCAATATCATTTGCAAGTACACCAAAACAAAACAAAACAAAACAAAACAAAAAAAGCTAGGAATTAATTTAACCAAGGAGATTGAAGACCTGTATTCAGAAAATTATAAAACATTAATAAAAGAAAATGAAGATCACACAAATAAATGGAAACATGTCCCATGCCAATGGTTTGGAAGATTTAATATTGTTAAGTTGTCCATACTACTCAAAACAATCTAGAGATTCAGCACACTATCAACATACCATCAGCAGTATTCACAACACCAGAATGAAAAATCCTAAATTTTGCATGGAACCACAAAAGACCCTGAATAGGCAAAGCAATCTTGAGAAAAGAAGACCAAAACTAAAGATATCATAATCCCAGATTTCAAAATATACGACAAAGCTGTAGTCATCAAAACATTATGGCACTGACACAATAATAGACACATAAATTAAGAGAACTAGGTAGAGAGACTAGAAATAAACACACACTTATATGGCCAATTAATGCATGGTAGGGGTGCCTGGATGGTTCAGTCAGGTGTCTGCTTTCAGTTCTGGTCATGATCTCAGGGTCCTGGGATCGAGCCCCTTGTCAGACTCCCTCCTCAGCGGAGAGCTTGTTTCTCTTTCTTTCCCTCCCTTTGCTCATGCTGTCTAGCTCTCTCATTTTTTCTCTCTCTCTCTCAAGTAAATAAGTAAATAAAATCTTTAAAGATTAATGTGTCACAAAGGAGGTAAATATATACAATGGAGAAAAGAGTATCTTCAACAAATGATGTTAGGAAAACTGGACAGCTACATGCAAAAGAATGAGACTGGAGAAATTTCTTACACCATACACAAAAATAAACTCAAAATAGATTAAAGAACTGAATGTGAGACTTGAAACTATAAAATGCCTAGAAGAAAACAAAGGCAGTAATATCTTTGACATTGATCTTAACAATGTTGTTCTACATGTCTCCTCAGGCAAGGGAAATGAAATCAAGATTAAACTATTGGGACTATGCCGAAATGGAAAACTTTAGGACAGTGAAGAAAACCATCAACAAAACAAAAAGGCAACTTATTGAATAGGAGAAGATACTTGCAAAGGATCTATCCAATAAGGAGTTCATATCCAAAATATATGAAGAAATTATATAAGTTCACACTGAATGTAAGAATAATCTGATTAAATTGGGCAGAGGATATAAATAGACATTTTTTCTAAAGAAGACATACACATGACAAACATACACATGAAAAGATGCTGGACATCACTAACTGTCAAGGAAATGCAAATCAAAACAACAATGAGATTTCCCCTTACACATATAAGAATGGTTATAATAAAAAAGACAAGAAATATCAAGGGCTATTGAAGATGTGGAGAAAAAAGAAAATTCCTGTCCTATTAGTGGCAATGTAAATTGGTGCAGTTATTTTAGAAAACAATATGGGTTCCTCAAAAACATAAAAAATAGAAATATATGATCCAGGGGATGCCTGGATGGCTCAGTCATTAAGCATCTGCCTTCGGCTCTGGTCTTGATGCTAGGGTCCTGGAATTGAGCCCCACATCAGGCTCTCTGCTTAGTGGGTGTCTGCTTCTCCATCTCCCACTCCTCCTGCTTGTGTTCCCTCTTTCACTGTATCTATCTCTGTCAAATAAATAAGTAAAATCTTTAAAAAATATATATGATCCAGTAATTCCACTACTGGACATTTACTTACCTCAAAAAAATGAAAATACTACTTTGAAAATATATTTGTACCTCTATGTTTATTGCAGCATTATTTACAATAGCTTAGAAATGGAAGAAACCCAAGTGGTCATTTATAGATGAATGGATAAATATATGGTGTATATATGTATACATGATATATATATATATATATATATATATATATATATATATATATATATATATATGATTTAAGGATTCTTAAATCCTCCCTACTGAGAGGTTTCTTGTTGCTGATGTTTCCTTGTTGACCTGCTTAAGATGATCTGTCCATTGTTAAAAAAAATGATCTGTCCATTGCTGTGAGTGGGGTGTTAAAGTCCCTAATATTATTGTATTATTATTGATGTGTTTCTTTAATTTTGTTATTGTTTTATATATTTGGCTGTTCCCATGTTAGGGGCATAAATATTTACAATTGTTAGATCTTCTTGTTGGGTAGACCTTTTTTTTTTAAGGTTTTATTTATTTATTTGACAGAGATCACAAGCAGGCAGAGAGAGAGAGAGGAGGAAGCAGGCTCCCCGCCGAGCAGAGAGCCCGATGCAGGGCTCGATCCCAGGACCCTGAGATCAGGACCTGAGCCGAAGGAAGAGGCTTTAACCCACTGAGCCACCCAGGTGCCCCTTGGGTAGACCTTTTTATTATGATACATTGTCCTTCTTCATCTCTTATTACAGTCTTTGGTTTAAAATCTAGTTTGTCTAAGTGTGGCTACTCCAGCTATTTTTTTTCCTAATTTTTTTCCATGTTAAAATATATTTTTATTAATTTCATTTATTTTCAGTGTAAGAGAATTCATAGTTTTACAACACACCCAGTGCTCCACGCAATGCATGCCCTCCATAGTACCCACCACCTGGCTCCCCCAACCTCCCACCCCCTGCCCCTTCAAAACCCTCAGGTTGTTTTTCAGAGTCCATAGTCTCTCATGGTTCATCTCCCCCCCAATTTATTTTTTTTAATGTCCATTAGTATGATAAATGGTTCTCCACCTCCTCACTCTCAGTATGGAGGTTATGTCAGAAATGAAACTCTTGTAAGCAGCATATGGATGGGCAATTTTTTTAATCCATTCTGATACTCTATGTCTTTTGGCTGGAGCACTTAGTCCATTTATATTCAGAGTAATTATTGAAAGACATGAATTTAGTGCCATTTTATTACCTCTAGTAACTTTTCCTGTAGATCATCTCTGTTCCTTTCTGGTCTTTGTTACTTTGGGGCTGTCTCTTTGCTCAAAGGATCCCCTTTACTATTTCTTTCAGGGCTGGTTTAATGTTCATGAATTCTTTTAGTTTTTGGTTGTCCTGGAAACTCACTTATCCTTCTATTCTAAATGACAGCCTTGCTGGAACAAGTACTTGGCTGCATATTTTTTCCCCATTTAGCACATTGAATATGTCATGTCAGTCCTTTCTGGCCTGTCAGGTCTCTGTGGACTGGTATGCTGCCAGCCTTATGTTTCTGCCCTTGTAGGGTAAATATCTCTTGTCCTGAGCTGCTTTCAAGATTTTCTCTTTATCTTTGAAACTTGCAAGATTCACTATACTATGTCAAGTTATTGACCTATTTTTTATGGATTTTGAAGCAGTTAATCTGTGCCTCCTAGACCTGAATCCCTGTTTTCTCCCCCAGATTAGGAAAGTTCTTAGGTAATATTTGTTCAAATAAACCTTCTTACCCCTTGCTCCTGCTGCTTATATTCTGGGACCCCTATAATGGGGATAGTATTTCTCTTTATGGATTGCTGAGTTCTCTAAATCTCCCTTCACAATCTAATAGTTTTCTGTCTCTTTTCTTTTCAGTTTTCTTATTTTCCATCATTTTATCCTCTATGTCACTGATTCACTCTTCTGCTTCATCCATCCTCATTTTTATGGCCTCCATTTTGGACTGCATCTCAGTAATAGCATTTTTAGTTTTGGCTTATCTAGATTTAGTTATTTTATTTCTACAGTAAGGGATTATGCAGCTTTTTTTATGCTTTTATCAAGCCCACCTAGTATCTTTATAATCTTTTTTTTTTGTTAAATTTTTGTTCAGACATCTTACATATATCCTTATTTATTGAATCCCTGGCAGTACTTCCTCCTGTTCTTTCTTTTGGGGTGAGTTTCTCTGTCTCATCTTTTTGTCCAGAAAGGAAAGAAAAGGAAAAACAAAAACAAAAATGATGGTGACATCGACAACAACAAAAATTTCTTCAGTAACTCTTCCTGGTGTATGCTGTGTACATTCTGATGTTGCATTTTGGCTACTCTTTCCCAATTGCCCATCTTCTAGAGAAGTCCTCCTTACTTGTAGTGGGGAGTGTTTGGATGTTTAACTGGGTGTGCTTTGATTTGTTTACCAAGATATGTCTGAAAATTAAAAAAAAAAAGTAATAAAACCTGATCCGAGACAAAAGAAGATGAAAAGAAACAAAATTCAAATAGAGAAACAAAATTATAAGGCTGACTCCAAAGAATAAGAAAGAAGGAAAAAAAAAGTAAGAAGAAAGAGAAAGAGAGAGAGAGAGAGATGGTGAGAGAGAGAGAGAGAGAGAAACAGGCTGATCTGGAAAATGAGAGAAGGAAACAAACCAACAAATGAACCCCCCCCCCCCAAAAGACAATGTCTAAGAGATATTTGGTTATAATGGAAAAGAGTTATTTAGAATTTATCTCTCCCCGTTCAACCCAGGGGATACCCTTACTGGGGCTTATTGTGAGGTCCCCACCTGCTCTGTTCTCTTCCGCTCTCTCCCTCTTCTTGATTTTGCTCCGTGAAAAATGTTCCCTCCTCTTCATGGCCACCAGGTTACCTCTTCCCTAATTCATAGCTCAGAACCTCACATCTGCCATGTTCTCTTATCCAACTCTGTAGAATATTTGTTAATCCTCAGATCATATTCCTAGTTATTCAAAATAGTTGGATTTTGATCTTACTATGTTGGAAGAATGAGGCAAGCTCAGGGTCCCCCTATGGGAATTCATAGTGTCTGGCTAGATAAGATTCAATAAACACACGCCTCCCTGGATGAGACTAATTGAAAAGTAAAGAAGAAGTGTGCAGAAAACCGGGACCCCTTTAATGTTTCTGGGCTGAAAACAACCAGATCCTCATGGTGGCTCAGTGCACTCATCCAGGGAGTAATTTCTTGACTGAGGAGAAACGTTTATCTTTGGAGGTCACATACTCCACACACTCCTTTACTACACACACATCACAAGCCCAGCTTGTTCTAATCACACAATACTCCCTATGTCACTTTCCTGATTATTAAAACTTTGCACTCCTTTTTGTTTTAGTTATTCCCTTGATGTATTGATAACATTCACAATAAAAATGGAGGCAGAGCTTGGCTGGGGGCCTTTGGTCACTAGAGCATCTGGTTCCCAAGCCCTCTCCTTTCTCCTACTAAAGTGTCTGGAGTAATCTTTTCATTTTCTGCCTCACGGTTTACTGGCCAAACCTGACATCTCCCTACTACTTCTGTTGTAGTTTTTTGGGGTCTGGATCTGATGGCTATCAAAGAATTCTTGAGACATCTTTTTATTAAATCATGGGACAAGACCTGTGGGCAGAAAGAGCTGCTTCTGATGCTGCCTGCTGCTTCCAGCTGCCTGGGATTTGTGAGGAGCAACTGATTATATACCATGGGGTTGGGGGAAATAAAGATAAAGGGAATTTCCAAAAGGACTTCCATATGCTAAAGAAGATTTAGGATCCTGGAGGACTGTTATAATCAGCCTATCTCAAGTATTTGTCAATGTGCTGCAGGTTATAAGGACAAATAGTTTTATCTGTATTTCTTTCTGTCTTTGTTTCCCACATCACCTTGCCATCTTAACTCCACCCTAGCTGGGTAATATAGATATTTTAACTTTTGTCCTTCTAATCCATGAGCATGGAGTTTCCCATTTCTTTGTGTCGTCTTCAGTTTGATAAATCCTAAATAACCCTTTTCAGTTATAGTCATATATTTCTTAGACATTATTATGCTCTTAATACATTTCTAATACCTAATTAGTCCACTCTTACTGTCAATTAAGTGTATCTATACCACAAAGGTGCACTAAGAGTTGACAAAAATGATATTATCATTATAATCTTTGATCTTATTAAGCAGCAATTCTTTTTTTTAATTTTTTTAATTTCTTTTCAGCATAACAGAGTTCATAGTTTTACACCACACCCAGTGCTCCATGCAACGTGTGCCCTCCACAATACCCACCACCTGGCTCCCCCAACCTCCCAACACCCGCCCCTTCAAAACCCTCAGGTTATTTTTCAGAGTCCATAGTCTCTCATGGTTCAACTCCCCCGCAATTTCCCTCAACTCCCTTCTCCTCTCCATCTTCCCATGTCCTCCGTGTTATTTGTTATGCCTCATAAATAAGTGAAACCATATGATAATTGACTCTCTCTGCTTGACTTATTTCACTCAGCATAATCTATTCCAGTCCCGTCCATGTTGCTACAAAAGTTGGGTATTCATCCTTTCTGATGGAGGCATAATACTCCATAGTGTATATGGACCACATCTTCTTTATCCATTCGTCTGTTGAAGGGCATCTTGGTTCTTTCCACAGTTTGGCGACAGTGGCCATTGCTGCTATAAACATGGGGGTACAGATGGCCCTTCTTTTCACCACATCTGTATCTTTGGGGTAAATACCCAGTAGCGCAATTGCAGGGTCATGGGGAAGCTCTATTTTTAACTTCTTGAGGAACCTCCACACTGTTCTCCAGAGTGGCTGCACCAACTTGCATTCCCACCAACAGTGTAAGAGGGTTCCCCTTTCTCCACATCCTCTCCAACACA
>PISX010029004.1:0-20568 GCA_004024625.1 Mellivora capensis | reverse complement strand
TTGTGACCCAGTATGTGGTCTATTCTGGAGAAGGTTCCATGTGCACTTGAGAAGAATGAGTATTCTGTTGTTTTAGGGTGGAATGTTCTGTATATATCTATGAGGTCCATCTGGTCCAATGTGTCATTCAATGCTTTTGTTTCTTTATTGATTTTCTGCATGGATGATCTGTCTATTACTGAGAGAGGCGTGTTAAGATTTTTATTTATTTATTTGAGAGAGAGAGCAGGAGCAGGGGGATGGCAGGGGCAGAGGGAGAAGCAGGCTCCCTGCTTAGTGAGGAGCCGGATGCAGGGTTCTGTCCCAGGACCCCGGGATCATGACCTGATCTGAAGGCAGCCGCCCGAGTGACTGAACCACTCAGGTGCCCTGCTATTCTTTATTTTTAACCAGCTCCCAAATGATGCCAATGCTGTGGTCCCGGGACCACTGTTTTGTTATACGTGTAATGACTGTGGGATCCAAGACCCAGGAATTGACTTGTCATGAGGATCAGGTTGATTACATGCCCAGAGAAGGTATTCAAGTTCAACTCTGTGGCTTTTGGCAAATCTTAACTTAACCTTTCTGGATTTTAGTATGGACATCCAGAAAAAAGGTGAGGGGGTTTTGTCCAAGGTGTTAAAAGCTTTTGCAAGCAGCACAACTGTCCTTTTTTTAGTCTGAAAGGTAGATGTGTCCCTAATTCCAGGTTGTGTATGTCTCAGCCCTCAGGAAGCCACAGCCAATTTTGAGCAAAATTCTGCCAGAACGTCATGATCTCAGTGCAGGCTGAAAGGAGAAAAGGATAAAAATGGGCTACTTTGTGTGGTTTCACATGTTTATTTCATGACAGTTTGAGATTCTCCAAAGGCCATCCCATCCTTATCAGGCAGCCAATCAGCAATGTTTCTTGCCAGTTCTCTCTGGAATATACGCTTTCCAACAAATGCCTCTACTTGCCTCCTGCTGTTTTAAATTCCACTGTGTGGGAAGCAAACCTTAAGGAGGCCTCAGTCCCACTGAGGTCAGAAAAAGGCAATCTGGAGCCAGGCTGCCTGGGTTCAAGGCCAGTTCCACCACCGAGTAACTTTAGGAAGGCCACTTCCGCTTGCCGGGCCCAAGTGTTCTCATCTGTAAATGGGTCGAGAGGTTTAACTTGGTTAATATGTGTAAGAGAACAATAGAACAATATCTGGTGCAGCATAAGCTCTAAGTGGCGCCTGCTTTGACTCTGCAAAAGCTTTGTACGTGTTCAGGTGGCCTGTGAACCTAATGAAAAGGATCTTCCTTCTGATGGACGGATTGTATATCCATGTGTTGGGTGATAATCAAAATTTTCAAAATTCACTTTCCAAGAAGAGCTGGCCGAGCATCTCCTATCGTTCGCTCAGTTCCCACCACTGTGCCAGCCCCTGAAACAGTGCCTGATGCGTACCAGACAGTCGATGAAGAGTTCCTAGGCACCTGTGCAAGTGAAATCGTTACAGTATAACTGAATGCCGGAGCAGGAGATAGCGGTGAAGTAGTGAGAAGGTAGATGGTCTAGGGGTTAAGAATGACTGCAGTAAGTGTAATACGAGCTAACTGAAAAGTTGAAAGAACAGTAAAATTAGCCAAATTACATTTTTAAACTATTTTACGAAGTAGAGAAACTTTAAAAAAAAAAAGGTTTTTTTCCCTTTAAATGACTCAAATTGTTCCCTGCAGGTTTCTTGTTGTTTTTTCTTTTTAAGATATTATTTATTTATTTGACAGAGTTCACAAGTAGGCAGAGAGGCAGGCAGAGAGAGGGGGAAGCAGGCTCCCCGCTGAGCAGAGAGCCCGATAGGGGCTCGATCTCAGGACCCTGGGATCGTGACCTGAGCCGAAGGCAGAGGCTTTAACCCACTGAGCCACCCAGGTGCCCCCCCTGCAAGTTTCTTAAATTCAAGCAGTGACAGCAAAGATGGCACAGGTGTGGAGGCTCGGCGGTCCACAGGCAGCTATCTTCTTTGCTTTAGCATCTTTCCTGTGGGTTTTCAAGGTGTGGCTTGATCTCTAGTGGGAAGTGGGGGACAGACTTACCAGGTTTCAGCGCGTCCCTGTTGGATATCCGCCCCCTCCTTCCCGGCTCTGGTTTCACTCCGGCAGGCGCTGGGTCACCCTGTGTCCCTCAGGCACGTCTCTCTGCCAAAAAGCAACCTGCTCGATCATCAGCCTGTGTTGGTTGTGGGTTGGCACACGATTTCGAACCCAGTCTGATTGTTACCTCCAAGGCAGAGAGCTGGTGGGTGTTTTCAGGCTGTGTAGCAGGCTGTTGGCGCACACACGTACTTCTTCCTTTACCAGAACTAGACAGAGCTGCCTGCCTCATTTTCCAGCCTTTGTCGACATCCAGGAAACATTAAGGGCAGAATGTCATTCGAAACACTTCACCGCCGGTATACACTTTTGTCAGTATTCCTTCTACTTTAGTTGGATTTAAAAAAATATATATATATGTAGTGTGTGTGGCTTTCAGGGGAGTAACTTTGATAGCATATCCAAAAAGGAGTGGGTTTTTGGCAGTCCCAATACTGGATAGTACACTTAGGACATTCTTGCGTTGTACCCTTTTCTCTATTTCCAGGATACTTTGAACTCCGTGATTGTGTCTGGCACATTTTAAGTGGATCTTGCAGACTTTATAGTTGAGCCCTCACATATCTGCCCCCCCCGCCCCCCCCCTCCTCCTCTGCTTTTCCGAGTTTGCTCCCATTCAGTTTGGGATGCAGGGGAGAACTAAAAACTATTAGCATCTAAAAACTATTAAATCATGAGAACAGGTAGTGCAGGCACAGTTGTTGTTTTTTGTTTGTTTGTTGTTTACTTTTTTGGCCTTTAACGCATGCCAAGGAGTTCATGGGTGTGGCTCAAAAAACAATGAATAATCTCCCAGGGGCAGAGGTTGTAAGTGACAGGGTGTGCCTGACAAAGGAGGTTTGAGAGAACCGGCTCTGGCTGCCCCAGAGAACGAGCAAAGGGGAAATGACACCTGCCCTGAAAGGGATCATCCCTTCCAAAGGCTTCTCTGTTCATTTATTGTATTTCTAAGTCAGAGTACTCTGTGATAGGCTTAAAAACTGGATATTTAGAAACTATTCCCTTTAGGGGGAAGGTGGGGGGTGAGGATGGATCTAATACTTCTCTCCATTTGTCTTTTTTCAGTTTTGAAAGATGTAAATGTTTACATATTTAAAACAGCAAGTAACACCAGAAAAGGGGAAAAAAAACCCACATCTTAAACTCAAGAACAAACAGAAACAAATGAAGACCTTAAAATGTGTATAAAAATATCAGCAACATAACTACACAGAGAAAAGTATTTATTTTAAGGGCTTTTAAACATAGTTCTCTGATGGTACATTTTTAGTGGGATGTGCTCTAAAGACAAAAAAAGGCACACAAAAATTTTAAACTTCATCGTTTATGGTTAGTGTTGGCATTACAATTTTAAAATAGTTTTGTATATATTGTGAAATAAAACAAATGAGTTAACTTGTTAATATTTTGGGGAGTCAAGATTCTCAGTGTAAGAAAAATAGATACAAATATAAAAGAGCTTAAAAAATGCTGTAATATTCAGTGTTACGTTGAACTTTAAGTTGATATTTTTAAAAATGGCCATTATCTCTCTGAGGCAGTTTCTGGAAGCCTGATATGATTTGATCATTTTAGGAATTCTAAGCTTTTCAATAATGTGATTTTGTGTTTCTTTCTGATAACGGTCTTCATTTTCCTCTATGTTATTTCCATTGATTTTTTCCTTTTGTTTTTGTCATGGTTCATGTTTAATGAGATGCTACCAGGAATGCTAAGTTAAAGTCCCACCCAAGAAATCCAGTCATCCAAATGAATTCTGGCTGAATTTCCTTCTGGAGACTTTAAATAAATAACGGGTGCTGGGAAAGAGGAAAGGAAATAGCACAAGGGAGAGAACCTTCTGGTCTCCCTTTGTTTTGTTTTACTGAGATTTTTTAATTTATTCGTTTGAGAGAGCATGAGCAGGCAGGGGAAGGGCAGAGGGAGAGGGAGAAGTAGGCTCCCGCTGAGCAGGGAGCCTGACATGGGGCTCGATCCCGGGATCCCGGGATCATGACCTGAGCCAACAGTGAAGCCTTCTCAGCTGCCCTAGATCTATACAGCCATCTCTTTTCACTTTTGAAGTAGTGGGTTTTGGGACTGACAGTTGTTTAATCCACGTGTCCCATTTCTCTGTCAACTCGTTCGTTCAGTCATTAGGCACCAGCTGTGTGCACATTGTGCTGTGCCCTGGAGATAGGTGACTAAGAAGCAACCACTGTCCCCAAGTAAAGTCATGGTCTAGCAAGGGAAGGGAAATGGGCATACATCAGAGGTATGTGATGCGTGAAAGGTGAAGCCAGCAGCATGCGAAACCTCCGTGGTCATCCAGAGGAGGGAGCAACCATCGACTATGCTTGTGTGCATAAAGCAAGGAAAAGAAGGAAAAGACGGGTCCTGGCTCCATCTTAAAATGGCTTGTATAAAGGGCCTGGGTAGTAGGAGTGTGAAACCTGTTTAGGGATCATGATCGCAGGCTCTATGGATAACCAGATCCTTGTGTGCTGTGACCAGGCAAAATACAGGCCAGAGGGAAATCCAAGACCAAGTGTGTCCACTCCCGGATTTTTGCCTAGAGCTGACCTTGGCTGCACGGATCCACCCCCATCTCCCTCTCTCTCAGGTTCAAAGACCTGTCCTATGGGAGGCAGCCGTAGCTGGCACTTTATTTGCACTTAGGAATGCTCACATAAACAGTGGTCAGGATTTGCTCAAATCTGCTGTACAAAACGTTGCCCTTGCCCGGGGCGTTCCACTCCCCCTGAAATACCATTGTTGGTGCACACAAAGGGCCTTCACAGTGTCCCTGATGACCTGGGACACACATTCCAGCGGTGGGAATGAGCCCTTTTCCGGCAGTGAGTGAAGAATGGATAGGTGTGCTTAAACCCAAGGTTATATCCTGTGCCCTTCGTACATTGTGGCCCTTGGCCCTCAGGATGACAGATTAGCCAGGAGATTGAGAATAAGCATCTAACAAAAGCCATAAAAAACCCAGGTGTTACCCTCAATAAAGGTGAGTGGACTCTTTATTAAAGATCACTGTAATCACTCCTGTGGCTCTCAAGGCTTGGACTTCCAGGAGATAGTAAGTCTTTCCCTAGGAACACGTGACTTATTTTTTTCTAAGCAGAGCGGAAAATACAGGCCCGCTCCAGAGAGTTACAGACGCTCTCGTGTGTTGCCTTGAAATGAGCTCTTGTGGTTGTAAACGAGGTACTTGTCCGTATTTTAGAGACGGGGCCTGGCATGAATGAAGCTGTGTTACTGATAGCCGCAAACACACTGTTTTATTTTGTCCAAAGCACCAGCACTCAAGATCAATTACGAACAATTTGGCCAGACTCAGGATGAAAGGGGGTGAGAAAATTTGGTGTCAGATACCATTCTGATTACATGAAGCTTTAAGAATTCTGCTCCTGTGGATTGGTAGAAGTGCTCCAAGATGAACAAGAGTTTTTCTTTTCTTTTTTTTTTTTAAGATTTTATTTATTTATTTGACAGACAGATCACAAGTAGGCAGAGAGGCAGGCAGAGAGAGAGGAGGAAGCAGGCTCCCCGCTGAGCAGAGAGCCCGATGCGGGGTTCGATCCCAGGACCCTGAGATCATGACCTGAGCTGAAGGCAGAGGCTTAACCCACTGAGCCACCCAGGCTCCCCGAGTTTTTCAATTTCAACTCACAGGGGCCTTAGAACACTGATAGGGTTTACTCTGTTAAAGGAAGCGCGTGTGGTGGTCTTAAAATCCCAGGGAAGGCTTTTCATCATTCACTGCCTGTCCTTGGGCTGTTGATCGAAGTCAGGGAGCTGGAAGGGCTCAGCTGAAGGGATAGACACATCAGCTGCCAATACAAGTCTTCTGCGGTGAGTCGCTGGCCTGGTGAACGTGGCGAGTTTAGGGGAAGGCAGACTAACTAGGAGGCCCAGCCCAGTCTGAAGGTTGAGGAAAAGCCGGCCCAAACCAAGTCTGCAGGAGCCACCCGACCCGGCGAAGAAGGATGGAAAGGGTCTACACAGTGCGAAGGAGACAGCACGAAGCCACAGACGTGTTTATAAGGTGTTTCTGCTTAAAGATGGCGAAAGAGCCAATGGATTAGATTCATGCTTGAAGAAGGCTTTCAAAGCATGTTCATTGTCTTAAGCACAAAAATGGGAAAAATGATCATCTTTACCATGTAAAACTTTTATGATCTTTTCTCTCCCTCTCTCTCTCTCTTTCTTTTTTTACTTTTCAATGTCATTTTCCTTTGTGTCTAGAACGATCTTGAATATAGCAGTAGTGTTTCACCTGGAGTAACTGTTCTTCTGTCTTCTCTGCCCCCCCCCCCGAGTGATCAAAACTAAATCCGTGCAAAATCGCAAAGATACAGTGTGCTCATATCCTTATCTGTGAGAGTCACCCATGTTAAGAATAAAGCGGTTACATTTGGAATACAACATGCATGATCTAAGACCCAGTTTGTCAAGTTTCACTGAAGAATAAAATGATAATTTGCTTCTGTTTCTTGAAATCTTTTTATAGATTTTTAAAAATTTATTTGACAAAGAGAGAAAGATCACAAGTAGGCAGAGAGGCAGACAGAGAGGGGGAAGCAAGCTCCCTGCTGAACAGAGAGCCTGATGTGGGGCTCGATCCCAGGACCCCGAAATCATGACCTGAGCTGAAGGCAGAGGCTTAACCCCCTGAGCCACTCAGGCACCCATGTTTCATGAAATCTTAAAGCTCCCTTGTTCTCTTGGCTTCTATATAGATGGTCATTTTTAACATTGTGGAGGGAAGCCATGGTGGCCAAAATTTTGCTCTTGGTGCAATTATAAATAGCACTGGGAGAAGTTTAAATGCCTCCTTGTAGAGGAAATCATTTTGAAGTCCAGAGCACAAGGCTCTTCTATCCCACCGCCTTCAGACATTGCCTGTGGTCCATTTTCCTCTCCTCCCTGGGCTCTGAGAACAACGCTGGCTTCCAAGAAGGGATCCACAAAAGAGGCAAAGGGACAGCAGAGCTGGGGAAAGGAGGAGGATAGAGAACCTAACGACCTCTTCTACTCCATCCTGGTTCCTTTGGCATTGATTTTTGTGCCTTTCCATCCTCTCTCCTCCGGAGTGTTTTCTCAGAAACCCGCCTCCCTCGACCACCCTGTCACCACCAGCAATTAGAGGTTCTGCGAATCGAACCCTGGCCAGCTCAGCTTGCCAGGCGTCGCCACCACTTACATCTTCGTGTGCTTTGGAGATTTTGAGCGTCTCCGAGTAACTCCCGAGGCTTGGGTGGTAGATTCTGTCCGCATTGGATCCAGATTCAAGGCCATCTGTAACTGATCAGTGCAGACCTTTCGAGCAAGAGAGTTCCTGGGGGCGGTGGTGGGCTGTTTTCAGAGGTTTTAACTGCCAGAGTTTGTCAGCCAGACAAAAGCGCAAGAGGACTTCGAGTTGGGTGGAAGTCAAGCGGAGGGAGCCGAGGTAGAGGAGAGAACCAGCACGTCACTGTCCCCTCTTCCCCTCCCAAGCTCAGGATGAATTGAGATAAGATTCAGGAGTTAGCCAGATTGGGGATCCAAAGAGCACCTTTATTACTGGTAAAATTTGGGTAAGGGCGCATGACTTGTCTCTTGAGAACTTTTGAGCTTTTAATACTTCCTCCATTCCATGAAACATGTCCTGGCAGAGCTTAGAGGCATCGGCATCCTTTTCAGAACAGCCGAGCCGGGTATGCTCAGTTCCTGGGATTGCCTTTACCGGCCGGATCCCATCCTTCCCTCTCCCCTCCACCCCCGCAGGGATAAACGAGGAAGGCAGAGAGCAGCTGGCTGTTGTCTCATGGGGACATTAGGGAGGGCTCCCCCAATGTTTCTCTGCATGTTGTTTTGGTAACTTACTGGACTTGACATTTAGCAGTGACCGCCCCCCCCGCCACCCCGCGCCTCAGGGAAGGACAGAAGCTTGTCAGTGTGGACCTCTTCCCACCAAAGCTAACTTGAACTCTCTCGGATAAATTTTACCCCCAGAAGGGTCTGAAATGAGTATAGAGAGTATTTTCATTAAATTGACACCAAGGTGCTTTGTGTTCTAGGCTACACATTCACCCCCTCTCCTAGTTCCCTGTCCAGTTATTCCCAACCGTGTCGACAGGTGTGTGAGAAGCCCAAGCAGTAGCATAAAAATTACCTAAATATTAAAATGTCCCAACCTTTGAACCCACCTCTACCCCATCATCACATTTCTAGGAAGAAATATAAACCCCTGATCTAAAACCTCTTGGCTTTATAAACCGAGTCAAAAGAAATGATAATTTCTAATTACATGTTAAATAAAGTCCCAAAGCCTCCTTACCCAGCTTTAATTCTGCCGTGCTTGTGGGGGGAGTGCGGATTTTCTTGTCCTTTATAAACGCCACAGCCTGGCGTGTTGCCTGGACTGGATGGGGCTGTCAGGATGCCAAACTTGAGTTCTTTCTACCCCGCTTCTCCTTCATCTCACTTGAGAGGTAGTACTGGAAGGTGGTAAGAGACACATTTATGGCAATTCCAGCCCTGGTTCCGTGAGATTTCACTATACAACCAAATCTCCGAGCCCTAGAGTGGTGCTGTCTGCAGAAAACTGATGGATGTGGTCAGTGCAGAGCATTACTGTCACTGGGAGAACAAAGCCATGTGTCCCTAGTGCCTCTACTCTCTGAGCTGAAACATACTTGCCTTGAAAAGTCAGTTGTTTGTGTTGGTGGCAGCTCCGGATTTCAGGTCTTAAGAAAATCTTCCAACTCTGGAAGGCTGCTAAGAACATGAAGAGATGTTCTTCTAACCAATATGCAGAGAAATGGTCGTTCAAATCATATGCTACCCCTTGACACCGCTCCGGTCGGCCAAAGTTAGGAAGTTGGGTACTGTCAAGTGTGGCAAGGATGGGAAGAAATAGAAGCTTCACACATGGCAGGCGACTAATTACTCATTGTGGAGAGGGAGCTGGCATTGCTTGGTTACTTAGTGAAGCTAACACAGACTATGAGAGTGTGCCCCAGCATTCCCTCTCCTGGCTAGTTACTCCAGCAAAACTTCAACAAGTAGACCTATGGCGGTGGTCGTCTCCGTGTCATGGGTGGTGGAAAGGAGTCTGAGATGATGTCGCTGTCACCGCTCCAGGCATGGATGAGTAGGATATGGTAGTTACGTATGATGGAATAGATTATATTTACTTCTATCCACGTTATTACATTTCAGGAAATAATGTGGCATAAACCAGAACAAGGAAACAGTTTTGCACACAGTAACACTTTCCAAGGACACCCGTACATCTAAATAAACATATGAAGGGTATTATTGAAAGGATGTTCATTATGTGTGCTCAACTAAGAGCCAGTGGGAGGGTGGGATTGAATGGGAGAAAAATCCAGAACAAAGAGGGCTCTCATGGATGTATGATGACCATATGGCATGGGCTAATTGAATTCCATTTCCTGCACTTGAAAGCGAGAGGGGTGGTTGAGGGGGATATTGATTGACTGATTGGTGTGCAGCAGTGTTGTTGACCTCCTGGGTAGGTGACTTAAGGGATTCTAGGAAGCTCTAACATATGTCAAAAAACCTCAATTATTGAAACCAGACCATACCATTAGAGTCAGTCATCTGACAATATGATAGATTGAAAAGAGCATGGACTGTAGAGTCAAGCCAACCTGGGTCTAATTTTCAGGTCGGTTGTTTAATACCTCTGGGACCTTGGGAAAATAATTTTGAGCCCTTACTTCCTTATCTGCCAAAAGGGGATAATAATGAATAAGCTTTGAGTATTTGCATGATATATAACATGCTTGGTGATATTAAGGGTACTTAATAAATATTTGTTCCCTTTTTCTTGTCTGTCTGCCTTTCTGTTCCCACATTCTTTTGATCATTAGGCTTTGTTGACAGCCATCCTCTAGAACTTCTTGGGAAGGGAAATAAAATTAACTAGCATCTTTTGTGGACTTAGGAGGTACTAAATTCTCAGAGCTGTCCAATAAAAACGGAATGGAAGCAACATGTAACTTAAAATATTCAGTAGGCACATTAAAAAAAGTGAAAAGAAACAGGTGAAATTAATTTTAATTGTTTGCTCAAGCCCAGTTATTCAAAATATTGTCATTTCAGCACACAGTCCGGGGAAGTTTATAATGGGATCTTTTGCATTTTTGTACTAAGTCTTTGCAATCCAGTGCCCATTTTTATACTTGAGCACATCTTGGTTCCCACTGAGCACAGTTGGCGTGCTCAGGGGCCTCATGATTAGTGGCAATTGTACCAGACAGTGATGTTCTGAGTGCTTTACATGTATCAGTTTTTTCCCTCCCAATTTTTTGGGGGAGGGTTAATATTTTATTTTTTTCCTACCAATTTAATTTGGGTTCTCTGGAAAACAGAGCCCAGAGCAGGTCTTCCGTACAGTCCCAGGGCAGTGAATGGACTGTGTCACCTGGCCACTTGAGGCAGCCTCCGAGGAGGGCACAGACCACATCCAGTGGCTTGGCTCTTTGTTCCAGGCTGTGTGTGGGTCCGGAGCCTCAGTCGGTCTGTCGGATCAAGCCCAGGAGTACTGGAGCTGTTGTGGTTCCCAGCACGGAGGGGGCAGTCGGCCAGGAGGAGGCCAAGGGCTCAGGAGCTAGTGAGGCCGGGAGACCCTGAGGGAGGCCCATGTTGTGTGATTGAACCTGGGCTCTCACAACAACAGAACGAGAGTGGGAACTGAGGCACAGCGAGAGTAGCTATGCGTGTAGTGAGCGACAGAGCTGACATTCTGACTGGGTGTCTGGCTCCATGGTTTGTGCTCTAAACCGCAGGCTCATGGGTCCATGCCGGTTTGGCACAACCCAGCATAAATCAGATTTTCTGCCGAGAACAGCTTTTTATCTGTGGAAACTTGAAAGACAGGGAGGCCTAAGAGGAGAGATGGATCATTGAAGGGTTCAGAAAAGATTCTTGACCCATCAGCGATTTTGCTACGGAACTGACCACTTCCTACTTGCCCGACTTGGGGGGGGGTCCTGGGGTGGGGGTAAGTACCGACCCCTTCCGTGGGTCTCCAGGCCTTTAGTTGATTTGGTCAACTCTTTAATTTCTCAGAGCTGTTGCTGATTAGTAGGGAACCTCCTCTTTTGTTTGTGGAGAGAGGGGAGGCTGTTTTCAATGCTCCCGGATCCTGTTTGAATACTTAACTTTATTTAGATGGGTTGGTGTAGGAAAGTTGGGGATTTGGAAGTTGATCAAGGAAGAGACAGGTTCGTGAGAGGTGGTAACACACAAGCTTTGCTTGGGTGGCGCACGGACGAGGTTGTTGGGAAGGGAGGTCCCTTTACAGTTGGAGACCTTCCAGAGACAGTGGCACAAGGCCACACTCAGAAGGGGAATGGGGAAAGAGACTTCCTGGGAGAGTCGGGGAGATCAGAGAGGGGGCTTACCTGGCTAGATGATGTCGCTCAGCAACAAGGTAGAGGACCTCTGGGACAGAGAGCTCCAAAGGGCAGTGGCATTTTGGCGAACTGTCTAGCAGCAGGGTGTCGTTTGTCGCTGGGAGACAGTGGGTGTGATTTCGTAGGGTATGTGTGGTAGGTGGGCTCTAAATGACTAAAAATATGTTTATTTGGAACATAGTTAAAGCAATTGGATGTAGGAGAATTTGAGTTGGCTTCAGCTTAACAACGTAGGGGCCCGCTGTGGCCCATTTATATAGTAGTTGGACAGGAGACTCGCCATTCATTCACCTCCTTCATTGCCATAGTGGTGTAATTGGGCTGTGAATGAAGTTCTTAGGGCAGCAAGAGTTTAGAGTTCGTGAAACTATGAGATGCTTTTCAGAACCACCCCAGACCTACTCTTCCTTTTTCTCCTGTTGGAATCAGAATATCAGGCAGCAGTAGGCAGGCGAGATCAGCCCTTCAGCTCTCCCACCGCTTGGTAGAGAAGGCTGCAGCCCACCTCGATGAAAGTCTTTTCCAAGGTCACACAGCTCCTTGTGGAAGGAATGCAGGCCCAGACTCAGGTCTCGTGAATTTTGCCCTATTTTATTTGCACAGCACCTCGGCCTTGCTGTACCGTTGAGCCCTGGTGCATGAACTTGCCGAGTGCGTCTCTTTCCAGTTTCCAAATGTCTTGTCTCTTCTTCCTGGAAGGAAGCTTCAGAAAATACTTTTCTCTCTTTCCACACCAAAAGGGTACCTTCACGCACGTGTCTGTCCAAGCAGACACCCCTGACTGGGTCAGAATGTCCCGTAAACGGTCACGTAGGAGAAGCCCTGTGCCATAATAAATTCCCGCTTAATCATATCTGCACAGATGTATCCGTCCCAGTGCTCTGTGGAGTCTTATCTTTGCCAAATAGCTTCCCATCTTGATACACTTTCTTGCAAGAATCCTTAAAAACATCTTAGTGAATACCAAATGTAACTAACAGATTAAAAATATTATAAAGCCCTGTGAGGAATATTCTAGCATCAGTTAATTCACTGACTCAGCCTTGGAACACATTACCCATGGATAGGAGGCAAGGGATAGGAAGGCTCCTTCTTGGCATATTTGGGGGTCATTGTGGTTTTATTGTACTGTTGCCTTTGCAGAATTATGGAGGGGTCATTCATAAAAGGGGTGGGTATTTGTTCTTCCTCTGGTTTTAATTTTCCAAAAAATTAAAACATCTCTAGCCCAACTTCAGACAGTAATGCTGACTCAAAGAGAGAAGTCCAAGTTCAGTATCACAGTTAACATGCCTCTGCTTAAATGTCAGGACCGCAAGTCCTATGAGCATCTTTATTCCCTTCCTCTTTAGCTCTTCTTTCCTCACTAGCCCTCTCCTAAACAGAAGATGTTACTGTTACTGTTGACAACAGAGCTGGTCAAGATAAGATGCTGTAGACCCTGGACTGAAGGATACTTTGGCTATGTCCAATTCGATGCAGTTGGGTATAGGAGAATTTGAGTTGGCTTCAGCTTAACAACATAGGGGCCATCGGTCAGCCAGACAGCTTGATGCTCCTGAAATCTTTTATGGTTGATCAAAGTTAAAAATGTCGTCTGGCTCTCTCTCTTATACAGAGTTGTTGGCATTTTGCCGAAGGGTTCGTTGTTTCTCTATGTAGCACTTCATGTATATGTCAAAATATGATTACCAAGTTTTAATCCTCCCGTGATACCTTTGGCACTGAGGATGGAAACTAATCTTTCCTACTCCTTATCGGAATTCTTTAAAATAATCAAGAACTCAGAAATCCGAGTGCTTTGGATTGGGGACAGAAGACTTACCGTTTCATTGAAGGTCATCAGCTTATTCTGAGCAATGAGATTGGAATTTTGCTTCAAATAATGTGGTAAATGTATTTTTCACTTCCTTGATGCCTTAAGATCTCCTGGAGAAATACTAAGGTATGGTTCTCCACTTGGGGGCCAAGGGGTCTGGCAGTGAGTTTCTTGAGTGTGTGTGTGAAGGTGTTAATGGTAGAGAGAGGGGGTCTGTGCTGATGGGGTTCTTTTCCCCCGTGCAAAGCGCAGCACACCATGAGAGTAGGATGAGGAGATTGGGAAGCCTGGTGGGAAGTGTACTAGATCATGCCAAGAACTCCTTATGGAATAGATCTTCCTCTGTTAGGGGATTTTGTGCTAATTAGTGAAGTTTTCTTCATTACATCTGTTCCTTGTGATTGACAGATAACTTACCTGAAATAGACCCAAGAAGATAATCATCAGAAAAAGATAAGGCAACTGGGACAGTTGATGAACCATTCATAAAAAGACACCAGTTTAGCTCATGATCTTCTACCTCATAGCAAAATAAATTCAGTGTAAAGAATTAAAGGTTAAAAATTGAAAAATGAAGATGTGATCTTTGGATGGGGAAAGACTTTCTAAGTTTAAAAGCATCAGAAGGAGAAGACTGATAGCTCTGACCCATGTTAGAACTGCTGTAAATGAAATTAAAGCCAAAAACAAACTGGGAGATTTTTTAAAAGATTTTATTTATTTATTTGACATACAGAGAGATCACAAGTAGGCAGAGAGGCAGGCAGAGAGAGAGGAGGAAGCAGGCTCCCCGCCGAGCAGAGAGCCCGATGCGGGGCTCGATCCCAGGACTCTGGGATCATGACCTGAGCCGAAGGCAGAGGCTTTAACCCACTGAGCCACCCAGGCGCCCCAAACTGGGAGATTTTTATAGCAAATATTATTAAAGTCTAGTAGCCTGAATTTATTTAAAAAAAAACACCTTTCCTATAAATTGATGAGAAGAACCTAACTCCCTTAACGCCCCTCCCCTGCCACCATTCTTGGCTCCCACTCAGTCATAGTCACAGAAGATTTGTGTCCACTCCCCAACATCCTTGGTACTCTCAGCCTGGTGTCCAGCCCCATCAGTGCCTCGAATCACCAGTGACTTCCATGTCCTCCTTCTCCACACCCTCTTTCCTCTCTTTGGTCTCTGAGATGATGGGTCCTTTGGTCTCCAGGTGTACCTTGCTCTTTCAGTTTCCTTTCTCAGGTAGGTCCCTTTCCTCTACCAGACCCCTACATGTTCAAGTTCCCTGGATCTCAGTCCCGAGTCCTCTTTCATCAGACATCCTCTCCGTAAATGATCTTGTCCATCCCATGGATGTAGATGCCATTTATAGTCTTACAACTCCCACACTGATACTCACAGCGCAAGGCTTACCTCTGAGCTCTGTGTACTCATTTCTTCAACTACCTCCTTGACATCTCCTTTTTCATGTTCCCAGGCCTGTCCCATGTAAAATAGAAGAAGTCAACTTCTTCTTCTTGTTCCTTCTATTCTCACATGTCTTGACAATGAAAACTCCTTTCCCTTCTAGTCTTTTCCATCTTAATAAGTGAGTGGTACTCACTGCTCAAAGAAGAAACATGGTGGTCATCCTTATTCCTTCTCCTCCCCAACCCACTTTCAGTGCATTTGCAAAACCCCTCTATTTCTACAGTATATTTTAAATTTATTTTAAATATATCTATGTTACTCCTATCCCTTGTCCAGTCCTGGACAGACCCACTGTAGCTGCCTCTTCAGGGGTCTCCTCTCTCCTGTTCTTACTCCCTTCCAGTTCTCCAAATTATGGCTCAAGACACCTAAGATAAAAATTGGATCAGTGTGTTCCTGTTGTACTTTTTTTCCTGTAGTACTTTTAAAGAAATCCCAGATATCTGACAATGGTGTCTTTTCTGACTCTGAACTCATCTCTGTGTCTGCATATCACTCTCCTTTTACTGCCTTAAGGCCTTTGCACAGGCCGTACTCCTTTCTCGACTGGAAACCTTTTACCCTCCCTTCTGTTCATTTAAGGCCTTCCATTACTCTCCTGATTTTCTCTCTCTTCACCCTATTTATTTCTTTTATAACAGTGTGGCTTTATATTTAATTTGTTCCATTGTCTTCCTCACTAGAAAGGAAATGCAGCAAAGCCTGAGCAGATCTGTTATTCAACAATATACGTATCCAGTGACTAACACACTACATGCTTTCAATCAGTGTGTCTTGAATAAGGGAACTAATAAATGAATGGAAACTTAGCTGGGAATGAGCAGATATTTTATGAAATGGGATATGCAAATGGCCTAATTAATACAGAAGAAGCAGCTAGAATAGTGCCTGGTGTATATCTAAGCCCTTACATATTTAGCTATTGTTATTCTTTTTTTTTCCCAAAGATTTTATCCATTCATTTGACAGACAGAGATCACAAGCAGGCAGAGAGAGAGGAGAAAGCAGGCTCCCCATGGAGCAGAGAGCCCGACTCGGGGTTCGATCCCAGGATCCTGGGACCATGACCCGAGCCGAAGGCAGAGGCCCCAACCCACTGGGCCACCAGGCGCCCCTGTTATTCTTTTTTTATTTTTTTTTATTTTTTTATTTTTTTATTTTTAAAGATTTTATTTATTTATTTGGGAGAGAGACAGTGAGAGAGCATGAGCGAGGAGAAGGTCAGAGGGAGAAGCAGACTCCCCGTGGAGCTGGGAGCCCGATGCGGGACTCGATCCCAGGCCTCCGGGATCATGACCTGACCCGAAGGCAGTCGTCCAACCAACTGAGCCACCCAGGCGTCCCGCTGTTATTCTTTTTTTTAAAGTTTTTATTAATTTGACAGAGAGAGAGAGAGAGAGAGAGAGCACACACAAGCCGGGGTACTGGAAGAGGGAGAGAGAGCAGCAGACTCCCTGCTGAGCAGGGAGCCCAATTCAGGGCTCGATCCCAGAACTCTGGGAGCATGACCTGAGCCAAAGGCAGACGCTTAACTGACTGAGCCACCCAGGTACCTGGCTGTTGTTATTCTTATATTAATAACACTTAATAGTACTATCACCCAAAGTTATAGCAACATCAAAAGAGCAAGGAGATAGCAATTCTGCTTCTTAAATTAACTAAAATTTAAAAATATAAGACAGTCAACATTTTGATGAAATGGGTACTTTTTACAGGTAGTTACCAAGTGAGTTGATTAAAAAAATATTTGGGTGAAAGCAATTTAGTTAGTATAAAAAAGTTGGTCAAAATGACTTTTTTGTTAAAAAACAAGAACTGCTAGATCCTGGCTGTTCACATATTGGTGTTTGTACTATGGAGGTGGTGCCTTTAAACTTCTTTGTAGATTAAGTCTTTTTCCTTATTTTTTCTTTTTGTGTATTTTTTCAAAGATTTTCAGATATTTTTTCTTTTCCTTTCCTTTTTTTCCCCTCATAATTAATCCTTCCCTTCTGTATTTGTGACAGGGGTGTATTGGAGAAAAAAATCTAAATATGCAACAATAAGTGATTTGTTGGGATGAGTTAATAACTTTCTAACAATTGGGGGTTAAATAGGGGGAAAAAACAACATTTAGAGCATGTAACTAGTTGAAAAACTGCCATGTGTTGTAAAAAAAAATCCCAAGACTGGAGAAACCAGTGACTGACAGTAGACTCGTTCAGCAAAATTGCTGTTCCATCATGTGATTGTGTTGACCAGTTTGCTTTTGGCCAGATGACATTCAGCCATAAATTTACAGATATATCAAGAGACATTATAATGTCTGGACCTCTGGGCTCAAAATTTCACTGTGAAGGAAAAAAAAATAGAAATTTGGTCAAAGATTAATGTGCAGAGGAGGAGTTAAGATGGCGGAGGAGCTGGGGGCCCCTAGGCTTGTCTCATCCCTCAAACACAGCTAGATAGTTATTAAATCATTCTGAACACCCAAGAAATCAGCTGGAGGTCTGAGAGTCTACAAGGAGAAAAACGACTATCTTTTGGAAAGTGGGAGGTGCAGAGAGTTGACGTGGGGGAATTAAAGCTGTGGATATGGCAGCAGGGAGAGAGCCTGCTTACGGAGACTACTGCAAAGTGTTATAAGCAGCAGAGCACAGAATCCGAACTTTTAGAAGTCTGCTACCATGGTGAACGTGCCTGCTTAGAGGTGCTTAGGTGGTAAGGTGGGGAAGAATCCCAGTGGGTCACAGCATGGTCCGAGGATCCCCTGGGTCACAAGAATGGGTGGTGCCGTCCTATCGCAATGTTCCCAGGATGCTGGCTGGGAGGAGCGGGTCTTGGTGTCTGTTTTCTGCTCTGTTTTGCCATAAGCTGTGAACCACTGTGAGGGCATGTGACCACTTTCCTGGGACCAGCCAGGAAATGGCAAAAGCATAGTGAGACCCTCCCCCGGGGGAACAGAGCCTGTCCATGTCCCAGGAATCCCAAAATTTGGACTTTGAAACTCAGTCATGCACCTGAGATCAAAAAGCTCAGAAATAGGCAGGGTGCATGCAGGTTTCAGGTGGACACCAGGGACATAAGTAGGCTGATTGATGAAGAGTGGGGGGGCCCGAACTTTCAACTCCAGTGCTAGAGAGCAGAGTGCCACCGTATCCTGATATATTCATCCCTCTCATCAGCACTGGAAGCCTTCAGGGAGCAAAACAGTGCCCCCTAGTGCAGGCTGGAGCCACTTACACCAAACCCTATACCCCTGCACCCTGGAGGCGCATTTCAAGGCTGGGCTTGAAAAAAGCATAGAAGACACTAGAGAATCCCTTACTGTAGAGATAAAAGAACTAAAATCTAGTCAGGCCAAAATTTAAAATACTGTAACTGAGACACAGACATAAAAATGAGGATGGACAAAACAGAGGCGCAAATCTGTGATACAGAAGATAAAATTATGCAAAATAATGAAGCTGAAAAGAAGAGAGAAACAAAGGTAACGGACCACGAAGGTAGATTTAGGGAACTCAACGACTTACTAAAACATAGTAATATTTGTTATCATATAAATCCCAGAAGATGAAAAGAGAGAGAAAGGGCCAGAAGGTTTATTTGAACAAATTATAGCAGAAAACTTCCCTAATCTGGGAAAGGACACAGACATCAAAATTCCATAAGCACAGAGAATTCCCATTAAATTCTACAAAAGCTGACTATTGCCAAGGCCTATCATAGTCAGAGTCACAAAATACACAGACAAGGAAAGATTCTTGAAAGCAGCAAGGGGGAAAAAAGTCCTGAACCTACAAGGGAAGACAGATGAGGTTAGGAGCAGATCTTTCAATAGCAATGTGGAAGGCCAAAAGAGAGTGGCATGAATACTCAATGTGCTGAATGGGAAAAAATATGCAGCCAAGCATTCTTTATCCAGCAAGGGTGTCATTCAGAGTAGAAAGTGAAATCGTTTCCCAGACAAACAAAACCTAAAGGAGTTTTGACCAGCCCTGCCACTGATTTTAAGGGGTCTCTTTGAGTGGAGGAAAAAAGACCAAAAGCAACAAAGACTAGAAAGGACAAGAGAACAATCACCAGAAACACCAACTCTACGGGTAACACGAGAGCACTAAATTTGTGTCTTTCAGTAATCACTCAATGTAAATGCTCCAATCAAAAGATACAGGGATCAGAATGGACCAAAAAACCACAATCCATCTATATACTGCCTACAGGAGACTCATTTTAGACCTAAAGATATTCGCAGATTGAAAGTGACGGGGTGGAGAAACATCTATCATACTAATGGACATCAGAACAAAGCTGGAGTAGACCTACTTATATCAGACAAACTAGATTTTATTTTTCTTTAGTTTCTTAAAAGATTTTATTTATTTATTTTTGACCAGGGGAGGGGCAGAGAGAGAGAGAGAGAGAGAATCTCAAACAGAATCCCTGCTGAGCGCAGAGCCTGACACGGGGCTTGATCTCACCACCCCGAGATCATGACCTGAAATGAAATCAAGAGTTGGGACACTTAACCAACTGAGCTACCCAGGTCCCCCTGGACAAACTAGATTTTAAAACAAAGACTGTAACAGATGAAGAAGGGCATTAAATCAGAATTAAGGGGTCTGTCCATCAAGAAGATGTAACAATTGCAAATATTTATATCTCAACTTGGGAGCACCCAAATATATAAATCAATTACTAATAACCATAAAGAAACTCCTTGATTATAATACAGTAATAGTAGAGGACTTTAAGACCCGGCTCACAGCAATGGACAAATCATCCAAGCAGAAAATCAACAAGGAAACAATGGCTTTGAATGACACACTGGACCAGATGGACTTAACAGATATATTCAAAATATTTCATTCTAAAGCAGCAGTATACATGTTCTTTTCGAGTGCACATGGAACATTCTCCAGAACAGATAACACACTGGATCACAAGTCAGCCCTCAACAAGTAGAAAAAGATCGAGATCATACCATGCATATTTTCAGACCAAAACACTATGAAACTTGAAGTCAACCACAAGAAAAAAATTGGAAAGACCTCAAATACATGGAGGTTAAAGAACATTCTACTAAAGAATGAATGGATTAACTAGGAAATTAAAGAGGAAATAAAGAAATACGTGAAAGCAAATGAGAATGAAAACACAACAGTCCAAAACCTTTGGGATGCAGCAAAGGCAGTCCTAAGAGGGAAGGATATTGCAATACAGGCCTACCTTAAGAAACAGGAAAAGTTTCGAGAGATACAACCTAACCTTATGCCTAAGGAGCTAGAAAAGGAAGAGAAAATAAATCCAAGAGCCAGGAGAAGGAGAGTAAATAAAGATTAGAGCAGAAATGAACAATATAAAATTTAAAAACCACCAGAATTGATTAACAAAACTAAGAGATGGTTCTTTGAAAGAATTAATAAAATTGATAAACCCAAGCCAGACTTATTTTTTTTTTGTTTTTTAATTTTTATTTTTATAAACAAATTTTTATCCCCAGGGGTACATATCTGTGAATCGCCAGGTTTACACACTTCACAGCACTCACCATAGCACATACCCTCCCCAATGTCCATTACCCCACCCTACCTTTCCCGACCCCCTCCCCCCAGCAACCCTCAGTTTGTTTTGTGAGATTAAGAGTCACTTATGGTTTGTCTCCCTCCCAATCCCATCTTGTTTCTTTTCTTCTTTTTCTGCCCCCCTAGTCCCCCATGTTGCATCTCCACTTCCTCATATCAGGGATATCATATGATAGTTGTCTTTCTCTGATTGACTTATTT
>PISX010029003.1:0-20683 GCA_004024625.1 Mellivora capensis | reverse complement strand
AAAAAAAAATTAAAAAAATGTATTTATTAGACTGGTGACTAGAATAGGGTCACCCACTTTATTGTGGGGTATTTTGGTCTCTTAGAAGAAACTACCCCCCAAAATTTTAAAGAATGAAAAACGTATATAAGGGTAAACACAATGATGGAATGGAATATGCCTATAAAGAAGAAACAAATTTTTTTTTAAATTTCTAAAAAAATGAGTTGATAAAGTAAGTTGGTTGGAGAATAAAGAAAAAGAAAGTGGAGAGAATTTGCTCATGCTGGAGACTAGAACAACGCCAGAGCTAGATTTAGGGTATATTTTGATCCACTAGAGGAAATTGTACCCCAGATTTTTTAGAACAGAAAACCCTTATGTGAATACAAAAAATAAAGTTAAATACTATGAAGGATAAAATATGACTATAATAATGAAGGTTCAAAAACGATTATTTTTTTTTGGAAAGGTATTGTTAAGATAGACTAGTTAAAAAATGTTAAAAAAGAAAAGGGTAAAAGTTAAAAAAATTAGGAGAAAAAGAAAAAAGAAAGAAAAAATGAAAATTAAAAAATTAAATTAACTACAAGACTAAAGAATCATGGGGAGAAAGCCATGAATTCTGTGCTTTGCTTTCTCCTCCTCTGGGATTCCACTGCTCTCCTTGTTAAGTGAACTTGGTCTTGGCTGGATTTCTTTTGATCTTCTGGGGGAGGGGCCTGTTGTAGTGATTCTCAAGTGTCTTTGCCCGAGGCAGAGCTGCACTGCCCTTACCAGGGGCCGGGCTGAGTAATCCGCTCGGTTTCGCTTTCGGGAGCTTTTGTTCCCTGAGTGCTTTCCGTAGAGTCCGGAGGACGGGAATGAAAATGGGGGCCTCCCAGTCTCCGGCCCGGAGGAGCCGAGAGTTCGGGGCCCCACTTCTCAGTGTGCCCTCAGAAAAAAGCCCCAATCACTCCCATTTCCCCGGCCTCTGGCCGCGCTCTGAGCTCACCCAGCCTGCGACCGGTTCAAGGTAACCCCGAGATGAGAGCTCACTCCTCGGCTTTGTGTCTGTAGCCGGCTTCCCCGCTCTAATACCTGCGAGCTCTGCGACACTCAGACACCCCCGATCCTTCTGTGACCCTGCAGGGCCTGGGGCCACGCTGACCCCACGTGGGCTTCACCCCGGTTTAGCCTCTGGAGCGATGTCCCTCCGTGGAGCCGACTTTTAAAAGTCCCAATTTAGTGCTCCGCTGCTCCGCCGCTTGCCGGGAGCCGGCCCCTCCCCCGCGGTCTATCCTTCCGTCACTTTCGATTCACTTCTCCGCCGGTCCTACCTTCCAGAAAGTGGCCGATTTTCTGTTTCCAGAATTGCTGTTCTTCCTCTCTTCGATCTCCCGTTGGATTTGTAGGTGTTCGCAATGGTTTGATAAGCTATCTAGCTGATTTCCTGCTACCTGATGTCGTCTCAGCTGCTACTTCTCCGCCATCTTGACTTCTCCCTCAATAGCTTTTTTGATTTCAAGTTGGTTAGATCTTAATTGTTTTATTTCTTCAGAAAGGGATTCTCTAATATCTTTCATACCTTTTTTGAGTCCAGCTCGTCCTTGATAATTGTCATTCTGAACTCTTAATTCTGACATATTACCAATGTCCATATTGATTAAGTCCCTAGCCGTTAGAACTGCCTCTTGTTCTTTTTTTTGTGATGAGTTTTTCCGGCTTGTCATTTTATCCAGATAAGAATATATGAATGAGAGAATCAAATACTAAAAGGATGGTATAGACCCCAGAAAAATAAAAGCTAACCAAATCAGAAGAGACCCATAACTGAGGGGAGAAGGAAGGGGGAAAATAATAATTAAAAAATAAAAAATATCTTTGTATTAGACTGGTGAACAGAACAGAGCCACCCACTTGATTTTGGGTGTATTCTGGTAACTTTCAAGAAACTACCTACCAAAATTTTATAGAAAGAAAAACACGTATATACAAAAATAAGGGTAAACATGATGAAGGAATGGAATATGACTGTAAAGATGAAAATTAAAAATGATTCTAGGGGCCCCTGGTTGGCTCAGTAGGTTAAGTCTCTGTCTTCAGCTCAGGTCATGATCACAGGGTTTTGGGATTGAGCCCTGCATCGGGCTCTCTGCTCAGCAGGGAGCCTGCTTTCCTCTCTCTCTCTCTCTGTCTGCCTCTCTGCCTACTTGTGATATTTCTCTGTCAAATAAATAAATAAAATCTTTTAAAAAATGATTTTAAAAAAGGAATTGATAAGTTGGTTGGAAAAAGAAAAAAGAAGAAAAAAAGAGGAGAGAATGTGATCAGGCTGGGGACTAGAACATAGCCATGTGCTAGATTTAGGGTATATTTTGATATATTAGAAGTCCCAAAATTTTAAAGAAAAAAAGCCTACATGTATACAAGAAATAAGGTTAAATATATGAAGGGATAAAATACGACTATTACAATAAAAATTTTAAAAGATTTTTTTTAAAAAGGTATTGTTAAGGGGCACCTGAGTGGCTCAGTGGGTTAAAGCCTCTGCCTTCGGTTCAGGTCATGATCCCAGGGTCCTGGGATCGAGCCCTGCATCGGGCTCTCTGCTCCACGGAGAGCCTGCTTCCTCCTCTCTCTCTCTCTCTCTCTCTGCCTTCCTCTCCACGTACTTGAGATCTCTGTCTCTCAAATAAATAAATAAAATCTTTAAAAACAAAAAAGGTATTGTTAAGATAAAATAGTTAAAAATCGTTAC
Organism: Mellivora capensis; assembly: GCA_004024625.1. Taxonomy (NCBI): domain Eukaryota; kingdom Metazoa; phylum Chordata; class Mammalia; order Carnivora; family Mustelidae; genus Mellivora; species Mellivora capensis. The sequence goes on along the minus strand of PISX010029003.1, from coordinate 17,964 downwards.
TAGAGGATAGAGGAACAGTTAAAAACACAGAATAAGAAAAAATTTTAAAAAATTTAACTTTGTAAGACTAAAGGATCATGGGAAGAGAGCAATGAATTCTATACATTGCTTTCCCCTAGCTCTGAATTTCCGCAATTCTCCTTGATTGGTGAACTTGGTCTTGGCTGGATGATCTTGCTGATATTCTGGGGGAGAGGCCTGTTTCAGTGATTCTTAAATGTCTGTGCCCGAGGTAGAATTGCAGCGCCCTTGCCAGGGTCAGGCTGAGTAGTCTGCTTGAGTTTGCTCTTGGTAGCTTTTGTTCCCTGAACGCTTTCTGTAGAGCTTTGGAGGATGGGAATGGAAATGGCGGCCTCCCAATCTCCAGCCCCGAGGAGAGGAGAGCTTGGAGCCCCACTCCTCAGTGCGCCCTCAGAGAAAAGCAGTCAATCCCTCCCATCTCCCTGGTCTCCGGTTGCACTCCAAGCTTACCTGGACTGTGACCGATCGCTTCTATCTGTGACCCCGTTTGAAGTCTCCAAATCCAGCAGATTCCTGCCGTGTACTCCCTTACCGCTCCTCCTGGAGGAGGAAGGAGGGGGTCTCTCCCGATCTCAACTCCACGATCAGTGGCCCAACTGTGCCTTGGATCATGGTTTAAGGTAACCCTGAGCTGAGAACTCACTTTTGGCTCCGTCTCTGTAGCCAGCTTCCCCTCTCTGATACCTGGCAGCTCTGCTGCGCTCAGACACCCCCGGTCTGTCTTTGACCTTGTGGGTCCTGGGACCACACTGTCCCTGTGAGGGCTCCACCCTTGCTTAGCCTCTGGAGCGACATCCCTCAATGTAGCAGCCTTCTAAAAGTTCTGCTTTTGTGCTCCGCTGCTTCACTGCTTGCCGGGAGCCAGCCCCTCCTGCTGTAGTCTACCTTCCCGTTGCTTCGGATTCACTTCTCTGCATATCCTACCTTCCAGAAAGTGGTCGATTTTATGTTCCTAGAATTGCTGCTCTTCTTCTCTTCTATCTCCTCTTGAGTTTGTAGGTGTTCAGAATGGTTTGATAACTATCTAGCTGAACTCCTGGGACCTAATGATATTTCAGTCTGTTACTCCTCAGCCAGCTTGCTTCCTCCCATGTCTCAGGTTTTCTTGATGATAGCCTTTCTGTTAGTGTGAAGTGATATCTTGTGGTTTTGATTTGCATTTCCTGGATGCTTAGTGATGTTGAGCATCTTTTCATGTACTGTTGGCCATTTGGATGTCTTCTTTGGAAAAATGTCTATTAAGTCCCGTTGCCCATTTTTCGATCATAGTTTTTTGTTTTGTTTTTGTTTTTGTTACTGAGTTATGAGTTCTTTCTGTATGTTGGACATTAATTCCTTATCTGATATATGGTCTGCAAAAGTTTTCCCATTTAGGTTGCCTTTTCATTTTGTTGATTGTTGCTTTTGTTTTATAGAAGTTTTTGATTTTTGATTTGTTGATTTTTGCTTTTGTTGCTTGTGCTTTTGGAATAAAGAAAGAATTGCCAAGACCAGTGTCTAGGAGCTCCTTCCCTCTGTTTTCTTCTAGAATTTCTGTGGTATCAGGTTTTTTATGAAAGTCTTTAGTCAGAAATAGAGATCCAATTTCATTTTTATGCATGTGTTCAGTTTTCACAGCATCATTTATTGGAGAGGCTATCCTTTCCTTGTTATTCTTGGCTCCTTTGTTGAATATTAATTGATTGTACATGTGAGGATTTAATTCTGGGCTTTCTGTTCTGTTCCATGGGTCTATGCCAGTACTATTTTTATGCCACTACCATACTGTTCTAATTACTATAGTTTTACAGTATAGTTTGAAATCAGGAATTAAAATGCCTCCAGCTTTGTTCTTTTTTCTCAGGATTGCTTTGGCTTTTGGGGGTCCTTTGTGTTTCCATACAAATGTTAGGATTCTTTGTTCTAATTGAACACTGTCATTGGTATTTTGATGGGGATTGCACTAAATCTGTAGATTGCTTTGGGTATTATGGACATTTTAATTCTTCCCATGTGCACAGTGTGTATTTAATTTTTCCCATCAGCACACATATATTTGTGTCATTTTTAGTTTCTTTTATCACTATCTTATAGTTGTCAGTTATAGGTCTTTCAACTCCTTGGTTAAATTTATTTCCAGATATTTCATTCTTGTTCATGTACTTATAAATGGGATTTTTTTCTTAATTTCTCTTTCTGTTTTCTTGTTATTAGTGTATAGAAACTCAGCTGGTTTTGTTTTTTAGAGAGAGAGCACGAGCAGGGGCATGGCAAGGGGTAGGGAAGGGGGAGAAAGACTGTTAAGCAGACTCCATGCTCAGTGAGGAGCCCAATTTGGGGCATGACCCCACAACTCTGAGATCATGACCTGAGCTGAAATCAGTAGTTGGACACAACTAACTGAGCTACCCAGTTGCCCCTCAAGTTGTTCCTTTATGTTAATTTTCTATCCTACGTATTTACTGAATTCATTTATTCTTACAGTTTTTCTTTTTTTTTTTTTTTAAGATTTTATTTATTTATTTGACAGAGATTACAAGTAGGCAGAGAGGCAGAGAGAGAGAGAGGAGGAAGCAGGCTCCCTGCTGAGCAGAGAGCCCGATTCGGGGCTCGATCCCAGGACCCTGGGATCATGACCTGAGTCGAAGTCAGAGGCTTAACCCACTGAGCCACCCAGGTGCCCCCAGTTTTTTTTTTTTGGTTGAGTCTTTAAGGTTGTCCTAAATTTAGTGTCATGTCATTTGCAAATAGTGACACTTTCCTATCCAATTTGATGCCTTTTATTTCTTTTTCTTGCCTAATGGCTCTGGCTAGGACTTCCAATTTTATGTCGAATAAAAATGGCAAGAGTGGGCCTCTTTGCCTTGTTCTAATCCCGGAGGAAAAGCTTTTAGCTTTTTACCATTGAGTGATAGTTATTTTAATGTTCTTTTCCTTTAACCTTTATACTATAGTTGTGTTTAATACAGCATCCTATTGTAGAATGGAGTTTTCTATATTTGTTTATAAATTTTTCATCTTTACCATTGTGTTGTGTGCTTTTGTGCGTTTTCATGTTGCTGATTAGCCTCTTTTTGTTTCAGCATTTCTTGCAAGGCAGGTGATTAAACTCCCTCTGCTTTTGTTTATCTGAGAAAGCCTTTATTTCTTCTTTATATCTGAAGGATTACTAGATAAAAATATTTCTTGGCTGGCAATTTTTGTATTTTATCACTTTGAATATGTCGTTTCACTGTCTCCTAGCCTGTAGAGTTTCTGCTGAGAAATCCAGCTAGTCCTATGGGTTTTTAGCCTTTTGTTTCATTTTCATTTTGTAGGTTACTTGTTTTTTTTTTTTTTCTGGCTGCCTTTTTGGTTCCCCCTCCTTTTCTTTTTTTAAGATTTTATGTATTAGACAGCAAGAGTATGCATGAGCAGGGGGAGGGTCAGAGGGAGAGGAAGAAGCAGACTCCCCTCTGAGCAGGGAGCCCAACACAGGGCCTGATCCCACAACTCTGGGATCGTGACCTGAGGGACCTGAGCCAAAGGCAGACACTTAACTGACTGAGCCACCAGGCACCCCTTTAAGATTCTTTATGATTAATTTTTAAGTTTCATTATAATGTGTCTTAGAGAAGATCTTCTCACATGGAGATAATAGGGTATCCCATTAGTTCCATGGACTTGTTTGTTCAAATCCTTCCTCAGGTTTGGGAGTTTCTCAGCTGTGATTTCTTTAAATAAACTCTCTGCTCCCTTCTCCTTCTCTTCTTCTGGAACCCCAGTTCTTCAAGTATTTGCCTTTCTGATGGAATCTCATACCTCTTGTTGATATTCTTCACTCTTTTTAAATCTCAGTTCCTGCTCCTCTTCTAACTGTATTATTTCTGTATTCCTGTTCTCCAAGTCACTTTTTTTTCTTCCAGGTTGTCTGGTCTGCTACAGATGCTCTCTGTTGCATTCTTCATCTCATTCATTGAATTTTTCCCCTCCAGAATTTGGCTCTTTTTTATAATTTTAGTCTCTTATAAAGAACTCCTGTTTATTAATTTATTCCTGATTTCATGGAATTGTCTTGGGTTTTCTTGTAACTTGGTAAATTTTTTCATAAAAAACAATATTGAGTTCTTTATCAGTTAGATTGCAGTATTTCATGCCTTTGAGTTTGGTTGCTAGAGAATTATTATTTTCTTTTTGTGATGCCATTTTTCCTTGATTTTTTTTTTAAGGTTTTATCCATTTATTTGACAGAGATCACACGCAGGCAGAGAGGCAGGCAGAGAGAGAGGAGGAAGCAGGCTCCCTGCCGAGCAACGAGCCCGATGCGTGGCTCAGTCCCAGGACCCTGGGATCATGACCTGAGTCGAAGGCAGAGGCTTTAACCCACTGAGCCACCCAGGCGCCCCCTTCCTTGATTTTTTTAATACTGTTTATAGCTATGGACTTCTGCTTTCACATTTGAAATAGCAGATTCTCCTTAGTTTTTATGACTTCTTTGGTTTTTACGGTTCGCCAGGCTGGCTATTGGAAACCTTTCTTCTGTATTCCAGAAGGTGGTATGATAGCTCAAATTTGTAACCCTGCCCACCAGCTGTGGCCTGTTTTCTGAGCATGCTCCCTGCCTACCAGATCTTGCTTTCTTGGATGCAGTTGGGAGGACACACAAGGAGCTAGCAGCAGAGTTGGAGAGGTGTGGGTTTAGCACTTGCACTTTGAGGGTACCCTTGGGCCTGAGGGAAGATCCTCGAGTGGGGTTCTACCAGAGTCTTGTGGGTGGACTTCCTATTGAAGTGCTGAAGCAGACGGCATGGACCATGTTCCTTTAATGCTCTTTGATATTCTAGTATGCTTCCTTCCCTTTCTTGTTCCTTCCCCAAGTCATGGGGTTCCTTCCTCAGAAATCTGGGTACTACCAAGAGGTAGAGGTTTCTGTAGCCACAACCCATGTAACTGAGCTAGCTGGGCAGTCACTCATTGCTTTTGCTTTCTACCATTTCCTTTGGGAAGGTTGTGACTGCCACTGCCAAACAATTTAGCTGTGCAGTTTCACCCTGGGGAGGGGAGCATCTCTGGCAAGTTCTTCCCTCTGTGTCCAATCTCATCTCTGGCCTATTCTAGTGGTATGGTAGAATCTCCCCTCAGGCAGACTCGACGTCTACATTTTCTCTCTTGCCTTTGGGTATCTGCCAATGTTTATGGCTCTCTGGGTTTCTTTTCCAGTTGTGGTGAGTGGGAGTGAGATAGGTTCACCGACTCCTGGATCTACATCCCTAACTGAGGTCTTATTTTTGGATGCAAAGGTGGGCAAGAATCCTCCTAGATCTGTTGGTGTAAGGTCCTGAGGCACTTTTATTCAGTTATGGAGGTCTAATAAGTTGTTTAAAATGGAGAGGAAACAAGGAATGATTTATGCTGCTGTGATGCTTGATGGTGCCTTAAAGTTCCCCCAAATTCCTCAAATTCTTACTCACTGTTGAAATTTAGTTTTTTTCCTTTATGGGTAGTGCCTCTTCCCTATCTTGAAGTCATAAACATATCCTTCTATATTATCTATTGCTATTCCTAAAGCTATATTATCTATAGCTATATTTTCTATAGATATTCCTTATATCTATAGCTATTTAATCTTCCTTAAATTTATATTATATGTAATTTTATAAGGTATGTTTGTACAGTGCTCAGAATGGTAAACACAGCCGTAGGAGTCAGAGCTCCATGTTGCTCACTTTTCCTGGACCTCCCAGTGGGTGTTTAGCTTGGAGGCTTCAAGTTATTGCTCATGAACAGCTTGAGAGAATTAAGCTTGATGGGATTGAATCCTGGTTTCCCTTTATTAGTTGACTACTCTGGCATGTTATTTAACCTTAGCCTTGCATTCCTCACCTGTAAAATGGGGATATTAGTCCCTTCTAGAACTTACTTTGCACCTGGGAGGTGGAGGCAGTTCTTCGTTTATCATATCAAAACAGAACATTCCTTTCATCCCCCCGAACGTGTCTCCTGTCCACCTAATTGGCCAAGCCAAAACACACTCCCAGGGATTTCTAAACTAAACCTCCTGGTGTTGATATTTTCTGAGTCAATTAAGTAGGTTGAACCATATGAAATTGCTGATAACTTGGCTCTTTGGGAACTATCAGACCTATCAGTGATCTAACAAAGTGCAGTTAAAACTTTCTTTCTCACTGGGTGCCAAATAAGCCGCCTCAGATGCCTGCCAACCTCCTGAATGGATTCTGCTTTTCTTCTTCTTTTCTACGCGTTCTCCATGTAGAATCCAGTGGCACGTGCTTGAAAACTTTCAAATCAGGAATGTTCATAATATGACTATTGGTATATGGGAAGAAAATATTAGAACTTCAATGTATTTTTTAACATACATCTTAATTTATTGTTGATTTGTGTGTATGCTTATTTTATGATAATGTATTACTAATACAGTTATATGATTGGTGTGCTATTCAGTCTAAAAAGTTTAGACCACAGCAGTTAGGTCTAGATTTTAATGAAATACCCAGTTATTTTGTTAAGCCTCTAATTAAAGTTCTTGTGATTATTTCCAAAATAACTTTGGGTTCATCTATTAGGTTAGTTGAACAACTATCTCTTCCTCTAGATTGTAAACTCTCAAAAATAGATATTGTCTTTGTCTTTCTTTGTCACACAGATTTAAGTGTCTAGTAAATATATGAAACTCATATAACAAACTCCTACAAATTGGTAAAGAAAAATATTAAGAATTCCTTACGTAATGGGTAAAGGATAGTAGTTCTTAAGGGGATATGAACTAAGGAAATGTTTGACCATAATACTAAGTAAATTTAAAACTTTCAATTAAATCTTAAAATTAACTCTTGACAATTATATTCTAACAGGCAATCTATCTCGAAGATCCAAGCCTGTGCCTCCTCGTGATTTAGGCAGTTCGGATAAGGGACAAGTAAATATCTTTCTATTTTTATATTTTTAAGCATAGATCACTCAGGCTTGAAATTGCTTAGTTATTTAAGTTTCTAAACCATTTATAAAGGAGGATTTTAAAAAAGATTTTATTCATTTATTTGAGAGGTGGGGGGGGGAGGGGCATAAGGAGAAGGAGAGATTGTATCTCAGGCTGACTCTGTGCGTCGTGTGGAGCCTGACTCCGGGCTTGATCTCACAATCTGGAGATCATGACCTGAGCTGGAACCAGGAGTCGGATGCTTAACTGACTGACCCACCGAGGTGTGCCTATAAAGGATGTTTTTTACTTAACATTGTGAATGTTTTTTATAGAACACCAAATGCTAGTCATTGAATCCTATAATAGTAGAATCTGGCGTTTGGAAATAAATGTTTTAGCTGCTTGAAATGTGATTAACATGTCCTTTAGGACAGATGAAAAGAGAACATCTTGTCCTTACAGACTGCCTCACCCAGGGAGCCTCCCGAACCAGTGGACTTCCCAGATCCTGAATGTAAAAAGGACGACAAAAAAGAGGAAAAAGAAGAAATTCAGGGAGAAATCAGTCATCCTGATGGAAAGGTTAAAATTTTTTTAAAAAATAATACTGTCAGAAATATAGGTTAAAGTAGAGTTGGAACACATAGATTCTAAGTTAGTTGGTCTTTAAGACTGTTGAGAACTAAGAACTGTAGTTCCTTGGAGTGTGACCTTAGTTTGTCTCTGGACTCCTCTAAAAATGCTTGACTCACACACATGCATTTAGTTGCCATTTTTAGTTTAGAGATACAGCAAAAGGAGGTATATACTTCCTTTGTTTAAACACTGTTCTTCCTCTAAACATAGCTAAAAAGTGTCATCCTTGGTACTTTTTAAAAGCCTCCGTTCAAGCTTTACCCTTCCTGCAGCCTTTCTGTCCACCTCCAGCTACACAGTTTTATTTTTCTGTTTTAGGAAATTTTTGAGTAGGATACTGCCTGGCTGGGTGTTCCAGCTAGAAGAAAGACTGAAAAGGGAAGGGCCATAAACAGGTTTGTTAGCAGGGAGGGGATGAGGTAATTTTCCCTCAGGTTTATAGAAAATCTGCTTTTCCAAATACCCTAATTTGACCTATTTTAATTGAAATTTTAAGGCCAAAGTTCACTGCTAGTCTCACTACTAGTCTTGAGGAGTGAGGGAAGGACAAAAGAACAGTAGTCGAAGGAAGTAGTTATAGACTTTTCCTGTACAAATCCTGCTTTCGTGTAACAGATTGTTGGTGGGAAAAGGTTTTCTTTTTGAGAATTCTGCTGATAAATGGGAAAGGAATGAGAAAATTTGAGAATCATCACTCTGCAGCTGTCATGAATAAGCACTGAACTCCTAGATGAGAGGTTGTTGGGGCTTCATGGCAGATCTAACTGATGTGACCCTGTCGGTCATGAGGACAGTCACATACTGCACTTCTGAATGTGTAGCTGTAAGAAGCTCTCAGCAGTTTGCAAAAAGTATTCTTGTTAGAATAATTCAACTAGACTTTATTCATGCCTCTAGATTTAACTACTAGTTTTTTCCCAGGAAGTATAGGGCATACGAGAACATGTTAAATGACACCATGATTGGAAAGCAGTCAACCAACTCCAGAATGTGGGAAATTTTACATGTTCAGTGACCCAGTTCTTTCAATAAGTAATCATCATTAAAAATGGGGCAGGGAGGGGAATGTTAAAGGTTGAGATTTAAGAAACATGTCATCAAGTGTTGTGTGTGGACCATATTTTGATCCTGATTCAAATAAACTGTAAAAAGTCTATTTTGTGAATATAGGGGAAACAACATGGAAGTTACAATATGATGAAGGAATAACAGTTTGTTAGGGACAATAATGATTTGGTTATATTAAAACCTATCCTTAAATCAATTGAAGTGTTTTACATGTGACGTGATATCTGTGGTTTGCTTTTAAAAAAAAACAAAACAATTCAGCAGAATAGAAATTGAAGGTAATAGAATCAAATAGAAAGATACTCCATGCTCATGGATTGGAAGAATGAATATTGTTACAATGTCCACTACCCAAAACTATACAGATTCAGTGCAATCCCTATCAAACTGGCAACAGCATTTTCCACAAAACTAGAATAATACTAAAATATGCATGGAATAAAAACCTGAATACCAAAAGCAATTAAGAAAGAAAGAATTCCAGACTTCTAGTTGTATTACAAAGCTGTAGTAATGGAACAGTATGGTATGGATACAAAAATAGACACATAGATCAATGGGACAGAATAGAGAGACCTGTTTTTTGTTTTTAAAGAGGATGGGTTTTTGTTGTTGTTTTATTTTAAAGATTTTATTTGTTTGACACAGAGACAGAGAGCAAGCACAAGCAGGGGAGCAGTAGAGGGAAAGTGGGCTTCCCACCAAGCAGGGAGCCCGATGTTGAGCTTGATCCCACGACCCTGGGATCATGATCTGAGCCAAAGGTAGACCTAACCAACTGAGCCATCCAGGTGTCCCTAAACCTACTCTTATGGTCAATTAATATATGACAAAGGAAGCAAGAAATACAATGGGAAAAAGACAGTCTCTTTAATAAATGGTGTTAGGAAAACTGGACAGTTACATGCAAAAGAATGAAACTGGATCACTTTCTTATACTATACACAAAAACAAACTCAAAGTGGACTAAAAACCTAAATGTGAGACCTGAAACCATTAAAAATACTACAAGAGAGCACAGGCAATAACCTCTTTGACATTAGCTATAGCAACATTTTTCAAGATAGGTGTCCTAAGACAAGAGAAACAAAAGTAAAACTATTGGGACTACACCCAAATAAAAAGCTTTTGCACATAGCAAAGGAAACCATCAATAAAAAAAAAGGCAACTCTCTGAATGGGAGAAGATATTTGCAAATGACATATATGATAAAGTGTCAGTATCCAAAATATATGAAGAACTACACAATTCAACCCCCCCCAAAATAATCCAATTAAGAAATGGGCAGAGGATCTGAACATTTTTCCAAAGAAGATATATAGATGACCAACAGACACATGAAAATTTCAACATCCCTAATCAGGAAAATGCAAATCAAAGCCACAATAAGCTATTGTGTCACACCTGTCAGAATGGCTAATAATCGAAAAGACAAATAACAAGTGTTAGAATGGGGGAGAAAAGGAACCCTTGTATACTGTTGATGGGAATGCAAACTGGTACAGCCACTGTGGAAGACAGTACAAAGGTCCCTAGAAAGTTAAAATAGAAAAAAAAAATAGAAATACCATGATTCAATTATTCTACCATTGGGTATTTGCCAAAGGAAGCAAGAACAATAATTCAGAAAGATATATGTGCCCTTATGTTTATTGCAACATTATTTACAATAGTCAAGGTATGGAAGCAACCTAAGTGTACACTGATAGACAAATGGATAAGGAAAATATGGTGTGTATACACACACAGACACACACATACAGTGGAATATTACATAGCCATAAGAAAAGATGAGATCTTGCTGTTTGCTACAACACAATGTACCTAGATAGTATTATGCTTAGGGAAATAAGTCCGACTAAGTACCATATGATTACACTCACATGTGGAATCTAAAAAATCAAATGAGTAAACCAAAAGCAGAATCAGACCTATACATACAGAGAACAAACTGATGGTTACCAGTGGGAGGAGGGTGGGGGGTATGGACAAAATGGGTCAAAGTGAGTGGGAGATACAGGTTTCTAGTTACAGAATGATAAGTCGTGGGGATGAAAGGAACAGCATAGGGAATATGGTCGATGAAACCATAATAGCATTATCTGGTGACAGATGGGAAAGCTACACTTGCGGTGAGCACAGCACAACATACAGACTTGTAAAATCACTATGTTGTACACCTGAAACTAATGTGCATCAACTATACTTAATAAAATAAGAAAACTCAGCAAAAAATGAGTTTGTTTTGGGGGAATAGGTGATATAAGAATGGTGATTTGTTGATACTCAGAGACAATGTTTTTGAGATGATGTTTTTGCCTTTTATTATAATAGAAAGATTTCAAAGTAGGCAGTTTGGAAGAGAATTAGGGATATTTTTGTCATGTGTCAGGAGGAAATCTATTGATAATCTTGTTTTTGTTTATTTTTTTGTAGGTAGAAAAGGTTTATAAGAATGGGTGCCATGTTATATTGTTTCCAAATGGAACTCGAAAAGAAGTGAGTGCAGATGGAAAGACTGTCACTGTCACTTTCTTTAATGGTGATGTGAAACAGGTCATGCCAGATGAGAGAGTGGTAAGTTTCCCTAGGAATGTTTTTCTCCATGGTTTAAACATCTCTAGAGAAAACACATACTGACTTTGTGTCTTTACAGATCTATTACTATGCATCTGCCCAGACCACTCACACTACTTATCCAGAAGGACTAGAAATCTTACATTTTTCAAGTGGACAAATAGGTAAAAACTTGCTCTACCCTCTGCTAGTTAACTACTTTCCTTTCTTTAAAATTAAATACTTATAGTAAATAAGTATTAATTACTTATAAGTAAATACTTATAGTAAATACTTTTTAAAACAGAAAAACATTTCCCAGATGGGAGAAAAGAAATCACATTTCCTGACCAGACTATCAAAAACCTATTTCCTGATGGACAAGAAGAAAGCATTTTTCCAGATGGTACAATTGTAAAAGTACAAAGGTATGATTTCTGTTAAATTTGCTTTTAGATTTGCCAAATTTCAACTTCTATTTCCAAGTGAATTTTTAAAATCTTAAAACATTTATATGTCATTCAGAAATTCAGTAACTTTAGCAGTGAGTACAGATACACACTTTGAGAGCATACTCATACTATAGCATATTCTTTTCTGTTCAGCATTTTGGAGTTTAGAACTAGAGACATATAGGTCCTAATGTAGTCTATAACCTAGAACCTTAAAGGAAATCTGTATAGCACTTCACAAAACGGGAACGGCAAGTATTTGTACAGAAATGAATTTGGTGGCGTGCCTGGGTGGCTCATGTGGTTAAGTATCTGCCTTTGTCTCAGGTCATGATCCCACGGTCCTGGGACAGACCCCCACACGGAGCTCCATGCTCAAGGGGGCAGTTTCCTTCCTTTCCCTCTGCCCCTCACCACTGATCGTGCTCTCTCTCAAATAAATAAAATCTTTAAAAAAGAAATTAATTTGATGAAATATGAAAACAGTAAATAAGACACAGAGAAGGAAAGCTGCCCTATCAGTTTTTAAGAACAATCGAACAATGATGGCAGTATTTGAATTAGACTGTATCTCTTCTTATATTTTGATTTCCTGGATATCCCTGTCCCTACCTGATTAGTATTTTAGTCCTCTGGCCTCCCTGACTCAATTCTTTAAAATAGCAACTTCTTTATCCTTCTGAGTGTTACATATCTTGAAATTAGAGACTTTTAAAGTCCACAATACAGAGCTTTTTGTAGTCACCATTTTAATTAAAACCATAGTGAAGATCTGTCAAATCCACTGTCCTACTTAAGTTTGTACCCTCCTCTCTTAGAGTGTGCATGCATTTAACTACTTGAGTTCGGTGATTGAAAGTTAGCAAAAAAAAAAAAAAAAAGTAAATGGTAAAAACACTAATTCAAATAATGTAGGAACTTTGATGTTCATGGTAGTATTTTCCTTTAACATGGTTTGAAACTTTCTTTGGTGCTCAACTAAATAAATACCAATCTCTCCTAAAACTTGAGGAAAATCTTATGTGTAAATTATACTTTGAGCAATTTCAGAAACTTTTCCATCTTTTTTTAACTTATGTTTGAAATTCTTTATAATAAAAAGTAGAGAAAATAATATGAAAAACTCCATGTACCCTTGTACGTCCATCTTCAACAAATAATAACTTTTGGCCAGTCTTTTTTCATTTACATTCAAGCAAATCCCAGATATCAGATCATTCAGGATTATTTTGGCATTTTTTATTTGTAGTGGTTCTTCAACTTCACTGTGCATTAAAACCACCTGGAAGAATTGTTCAATTGCAGATTGCTGGGCCCCACCCCAGTAATTTGCATTACTAATGCTCAGGTGATGCTGTCTGTCATCCCTGGTCCTGGGGCTGCACTTGATAAAAGCCAAAATGGCTTTTTGGTCTAACACTTATATGTGGCATAAAGCCATTACATTTACATAAAATTTGAGAAATAACCAAAATAGAAAAAAAAAACTACTGAGTTGAGAAATGGTGATTCACAGTCTGTAGCCTCGCTTTGTGTTTCTAAAGGCACATAAAGATTTAGATTCAGTTTGAATGTCCTGCACATACATCAAGCAGTCCATTTGGGATTAACAGCTACTTTGTTGCACTGCTTCAGAATAGGTCTTAAGTCTGATTTATGGCCCTTCCCAGGGATATAAACGCTCTTCTCCAACCTGATAAAGAGCAAGGACTCAGACTGCTTATAACTTAGTGAAAAGGATAAAGGTCAAAACTGAAAACCATTTATTTATAAGATTTTATTTGAGAGAGAGACACAACGAGAAAGGGAACATAAACGGGGAGAGTGGAGAGGGAGAAGTAGGCTTCCTGTCGAGCAGGGAGCCCGACATGGGGTTTGATCCCAGGACCCTGGGATCATGACCTGAGCCAAAGCCAGACATTTAATGACTGAGCCACCCAAGCACCCCCATCTATATTTTTAAAAAGATTTATTTGAGAAAGAACACACAAGCAGGGGAAGTGGCAGACAGAGGGAGAAGCAGTCTCTCCACTGAGCAAGGAGCCTGATGGGGGGCTCAATCCCAGGACCCTGGGATCATGACCTGAGCCCAAAGACAGCCACCTAACTGACTGAGCCATCCAGGCATCCCTGAAAGCCATATTTTAATATAATGTCCAACTTTTCTTAGAGGCAGAATACATATAAAGTTAAAAAACCTAAGCATTTTGTAGTGAAAACAAGTTCATTAAAAACTTTTCATGAGCACATTTAAGTGCTAATCTGGTCAGTGGAACTATCAGCCTGAAGCAGAAACAGGGTGGAAAGAATTTTTAAAGAAGGTACTGTGCAGGGAGAGGACCAGTGGAGGTTCTAGGATAGGAGAGAACTGCCAGAATCAAAAGTCCACTTTTAGAGCATTTTCCTATTGTATATTTAATACTTTAAAGAAATTAAATTTTATTTTAAATTTACAGAGATGGCAACAAAATCATAGAGTTTAATAATGGCCAAAGAGAACTACACACTGCCCAGTTCAAGAGACGGGAATATCCAGATGGCACTGTTAAAACTGTATATACAAATGGTCATCAAGAAACAAAATATACATCTGGTCGAATAAGGGTTAAAGACAAGGATGGTAATGTTCTAATGGATACAGAATTGTAATGATCCTGTGCCTGACTAATCATGAAGTAACACTAACTGATTTTCTTGTTAAAAAATGTACATTTCTTGTGGTTACTGTGGTTTAATTTATATATGGGGTGTGTGTGTGTGTGTGTGTATATATATAAATGGAAAAGATTGTTTGGATTATAAAATAAAACGCCATAGCTTTTTACATTCTTTGAAATGTACAAGAACAGCTTTCATTTTTAATTCACCTGTCTTTCTACAGTTAAATGTATGACTAGGGAAAGCATTATTTGTTATAAACTGAATGGGCAAAAATAATGAGGCATTTCTTTTGAAGATGGTTATAAAAACCAAGAAGTACAAGAAATAAAACAGCACAGATATTCCATGAGCACATCAGCCATAAAACAAGGACTTGCAGAAAAAGTTTACTTGAGGAGTAAGAGAATGTCTCCAGTCAGAATATACTGTGTTCAGTTAGTACTAAGATTAAAGCATTTTTTCTACTGAAGAGGTTCTTTAGTTGTAATAGAATGGGAAGTTAAAACACTGAATGAATACAGATACATCAAACACCAAAAGAGGTAGAAGAATTCATTCTGTGAGTACAGATAAGCACAGGAGAAAACATTTACTGTGGTGGTATGTAATGTTTAAAATGGGAGACTTGAGAATGGAGGGGGTGGGAAAAATCGCTAGAGCTGGTTTTAAAGATCAACCACAGGTACCTTGACGCTAAAACCTATAAAACTGTATAGGCTGACAGAAGCAAGATGTCCTTGAAGGAAGGACAGGTTATCTACATATCAATTTACATAATAATTACAGGTTGTATAGTCACATTGGCAGTGACTCCCACTTTTAAAAATAGCTAAATGTATCAATTCCAGGTGATTTTAGAAATGAATATGAAAAAAGTTACAAGCTTATCAAATAAGGAGTTATATATATTATTTCAGGATAAAGGATTTTTAAATGAGACACATTGCAAACTTAAAAGGTTGACAAATGAATGAAAAGTGTGTCCAAAGATACCACAAAAAAGAAAAGATGACTCACAGACTAGAAGATATATATATTTGACAAAGGATTAATATCCAGAATATATAAAGAATTCCTACAAATAAGATAATTACAACAACTCAATAGAAAAATGGACAAAGGATATGAACAAGCAAACAACTATTAAACCAGTGAATACATACTGAAATATTGAGATACCTTTTTTTATATTAGAATCAATACTTGCAAATAACTGTGGTCACACCACACATTGCCAAGGAACTCAGACTACTGATGGTAATAAGTTGAGTAAATGTACTTTTTGGAAAACAATTACCCCATGACCCAGTAAGTTTCACTACTAAGTATATATACTGTATATATATACTGTACTAAGTATATATACACTGGAAAACCCATAATGTGTACACAGGGGCCCTACAGAAGAATATTTGTAATTGAGAAAAAAACTGGTAACAACCTAAATATCAGAATTATGTGCAGAGATGGATAGGAGAGTGAAAGTGAATAAAAAAATTTAAAAAAGCACAAATAGAAAATTAAAGGTGCAATAGCACACTCATTAAAAATATATATATCTCCTCCTATATATATAGCAGCAGTATACCTTGCTTTATGGGTGCATTCATATGCAGTAAAATAAGAATGTAAGGATAATAAACACCAAACTCACAACTCTGCAGGGAAGAGAATAATTGGGGAAGGGCACTACAGGAGTCTTCAAATGTACTGAGAGGTTCTGCTGTCTGAAACTTAATACACATTCATAATAAAATGAACATTTTTTTCATGTGCCTAAAATATGAAATTATTATAAAGTAAATCCAGAAAATATTTGAAAGCAAGTATTTATTAACTCTTTCAAACAACTACTGACAGTTTAACATGTAAGGAAAAAAAAAAGGCCAGCACTATTGCAGAACAAGTCAAGAAAAATAAGCCTGAAATGGCTTATGCATAACAGAAAACTTTCTTCTAGGCTGCTGTATAGACGCTCTGCACTGTATACCTGAAAAAAACAAAATGCATGTTACTTTAAAACATTTGCTTAAGTAAATGTTCAGACTAGTTACTGAATCACTTGTTACATTTATGTGGATGAACAAACAGCTGGTTACCCAAGTATTTTAATAGCTTTGTTATTAGGTCATGGATTGTTCAATGGTGTTCTGTGCATACCATATACTAATGTGCTTAAATTACTTAAAGTGTCCACTTCCTTCTGCTCTTCTGCCCATCCCCAGCAACTATCTGTTACTATGATAGTCATTTCAAGCATTCTTACAGATGGAGATCCTCTTTGATTCTGGTATTCGATAGGTGAAAAGGGCCTACGAAGAAGTTTAGAAGAGAGATTCTTGTTGAGCTTTGTTGTCATTCTTCGAGAAATCAAGGAAAGTCTGAAGGTGCTTTTATGGGTAATTTAGCATTAATTTCCACTGTATTTGTCACATGCAGGGAACAAGAAGTCATGATACTTACATCATTCATCTTGGTCCGCGAGCCCCATTTCTACTAATGACATATGAACTGGATATTGTTCATCTTCATATAATGTCACTGTTTGTTCTGGTGCCTGAGCCTAAAATTAAAAGATAGTTGTCAAGAAAATACAGTAAGGTCTTTGCTGGTTTTCCCCTCCTACATCTGGCCTATATCACATAGGAAGGAAAACACACTCTCCAAATTTATTAATAATTTGTATTTTAAAAAGGTCTTTGTGATGATTTCCTATTAAATCCATTCCTTCCATTCTTATACTTTATTTAAAATGTAACTCCAGAGTGCCAGTGTGGCTCAGTTGGTTAAGCAACTACTTTTGGCTCGGGTCATGATCCTGGAGTCCCAGGATCGTGTCCCACATCGGGCTTCCTGCTTTGTGGGGAGTCTGCTTCTCCCTTTGACACTCCCAGCTCTCATGCTCTCTTTCAAATAAATAAAATCTTAAAAAAAAAAAAAGTAACTCCAACCCAAAGTTTTCCTAGATTAAGCCAATGGGCTTTAACACTACCATCCCTGTTAAGATTCATTTATATTCTATCTAGAAGGCCTTATGCTTTTATGCATAAACTGCCCAAATAATAGTTATTCATAGAGATGAATAAATAAATGTCTGTAAGAATACCTACTAGCCCTGTCTGTATTTTTACTGGCTCCTTGAGAGAAACTGTATAAGCTAATTTATACTACTCTGACACACAAAAGCATGGTATGTATAGAGGTTTTCAAAAAGCACTTTCTAGTAAAAGCACTGTTATATTAAGAGTTCACTCTTGTCAGAGCCAGTACTTCAGGAATCTGCAAATCCTGGGTCCCAAAATCAGGGTAAGTTGGGCTGAAAACAACAGTTGAGGACTAAGGTGAATTAGAGTATATTTCCATTCAAAGGAGTTCTTATATGACTTCAGCTGACTGCCATTTTGGAAAAGAGACCTAGGATTCCTAGAATTTATAATATTTAATCAGAAATCAGAAATACAGACTTTTAAAATTTATGCTGAGTGAAATAAGTCAAGCAGAGAGAGTCAATTATCATATGGTTTCACTTATTTGCAGAGCATAACAAGTAACACGGAGGACATGGGGAGATGGAGAGGAGAAGGGAGTTGAGGGAAATTGGGGGGGAGATGAACCATGAGAGACTATGGACTCTGAAAAATAACCTGAGGGTTTTGAAGGGGCGGGGG
>PISX010029002.1:0-20647 GCA_004024625.1 Mellivora capensis | reverse complement strand
TAAACAGCAAGAGCATTTCAAAAGGAATGAGAAGTTAACAGTGTCAAACATTGATGTGAAGTTCAGTGACGTGGAGACTGAAGAGTGTCTCTCAAGTTTGTGGGTGTGAAGTTCATTAATAACCTTAGGAAGTGCTATCTTGGTGGACTAAGGAGGGCACATACCCTACTGGAGTGCATGGAGAAGGCAAATTGAGGACATGGGGACAGAAAATGTTAGTAACAACAGCAATGTTTTATAGAAGCTTGACTGGAAAACAGCATGGAAGTTCCTCAAAAAACTGAAAATAGAGCTACCCTATGACCCACCAATTGCACTATTGAGTATTTACCCTAAAGAATCAAATGTAGTGATCCAAAGGGACACATGCACCTGAATGTTTATAGCAGCAATGTCCACAATAGCCAAACTATGGAAAGAACCTAGATGTCCATCAACAGATGAATGGATAAAGGAGAGGTGGTATATATATATATATATATATATATATATATATATACAATGGAATACTATGCAGCCATCAAAACCCCCGAAATCTTGCCATTTGCAATGACATGGATGGAACTAGAGGGTATTATGCTAAGTGAAATAAGTCAATCAGAGAAAGACAATTATCATATGATATCACTGATATGAGGAATTTGAGATGCAGGGCGGGGGTCATGAGGGGAAGGGAAGGAAAAATGAAACAAGATGGGACCGGGGAGAGATACAAACCATAAGAGACTCGATCTCAGGGAGCAAACTGAGGGTTGCTGGAGGGGAAAGGGGTGGGAGGGATGTAGTGTTTGGGTGATGGACACTGGGGAGGGTATGTGCTATAGTGAGTGTTGTGAATTGTGTAAGACTGATGAGTCACAGACCTGTACCCCTAAAACAAATAATACATTGTATGTTAATAAAAAGAAAAAAAGGAAAAAATAAAGAAGCTTGACTGGGAAAGACAGGAAGAAAGAAGAAAAGAAGCTTGAAACCCTAGTTTTATGTGTGGCGGAGGGAAGACTTAAGGCATCTTAACTAAATCTGAATGATTTGATTGTGAGGAAGAAGTTAAACACAAAAGAGACCTGGATCATGTGAAATGGGTTCCCACACAAGATGGAAGAATAGACCTTCTGTAGGAAGAGAAATAACCCTTCCACCTTAATGAGAGGACAAAATGAATACAGTCCCAGATGGGTATATTTAACATTTGGAAGATGAGAGGATGCCTACTGACAGGCTTGTTTTCTCTGGGAAGCAGAGGTAAGGTCATCCTCTGGTCATGATGGAGGAGGTAGGGAGACAAGAGTTTGAGGACGGTAGAGAAGATTTGAGAATATCACTGGGGATGTGGGAGGAGTGAAATAGCCAGTGGAACTTAGACTTCTGGGCAAGGCTATGGGCTTAGTTGAGGTAGTGATTATGAATTTATAGTGGAATCAATCAACAGATACTTATTATGACTTCTTCTGGAGGTTTTCCTACACTCCTCAAAAATGGGTCACTTCCCTCTGATCATGGCCCACAGCCTGGAGGATGAGGTTTAGACCTTGCCCTTCACGTCTCTATTTCTTTCCTATCCATCACCACTCATTTATTCAGAAATATTT
Source organism: Mellivora capensis (assembly GCA_004024625.1). Classification (NCBI taxonomy): domain Eukaryota; kingdom Metazoa; phylum Chordata; class Mammalia; order Carnivora; family Mustelidae; genus Mellivora; species Mellivora capensis. Next base: position 19,055 of record PISX010029002.1, on the reverse strand, counting down.
CTTTAGTGTATATATGTGTGAGGCTTTCCACTGCTTTGACAACTAACCTCTTCTTCCCCTACCCCTACCTCTTTGTTCTTTCCACTAGCCTTCTCCTGTATCCTTTCACTTTCTTTTTTCCTCCTTGTTTCTCTATCTTAGGATGGGGAAGTTGGAGTTACCAGTATTTTCCCCAGATTCTAATAGCTTTCATTCATGGAGAGATGAGTATGTTAAGCCTGGAGGTGATGTGCATTGGGACCCACAATTAGATGGGGCATGAGTAGTCTGTGAAGCCTGTGTTGCTGTAATACCCATGTAGACCTGGGATAGAATATGCAGAATGTGTTATATCTTAATGGTTTATTTATATGTTCTCCTTACTAGACTGCCAAGTTTTATGATGATTTCTGGATTTTAGTAACCACATTTGTTTGTTTAATAAATATTTATTGAACTACTATGTGCCTGTGAATTACTATGCACAAGAGGGAAGGGGACAGAAATAGAGCATTGAAAACAAACAATATTTTTTTTTTCAAGGAGCTCAGAGTCCCATAGGATAGATACATAGTTGAATGTATACATTATAATATGATGTGACTAAGGCCATAATAGAAGTATGCAGGAGAAAAGAGTTAATACAGAAGAGTGTGGATTGGTCAGAGAATATATTTGGTGAGAATTTGAGATGACTGCAATTGATCAGTTGTTTGCCAGGGAGGAAGAGACGGAGAAGGTGAGTGAGGGTAGAGCCTTAGAAGCAGATGGAACTATTAGCACCGCTTAGACCTACAAAGTATGGGGAAGACTGACAGGAGAGAAAAAAGAAAACATAAGCAGGGGCCAGATTGGAAAGGTCTTTTATCATGCTAAGTGTTTGGGCTTTATTTTATAGGCTGTAGAAAGAAGTGAAGAGCTTTAAGCAGTTAGAATGATGTGATCTAAGTTGTCTTTCTTTTTTTTTTTTAAGATTTTATTTATTTATTTGAGAAAGAGAGCAAGGAGGGGGAAGAACAGAGGGAGAGGGACAAGCAGACTCCTCGCTGAGTGCAGAGCCCGATGCAAGTCTCAATCCCATGACCCAAGATCATGACTGAGCCAAAACCAAGAGTGAGCCACTTAACCCACTGAGCCAGCCAGGTGCCCCTGAGTTGTCTTTAGCACAACCATTCTGGAGGTCTTACGAGAGGTTATGTGGAAAGATTGAAACCTAGAATGAGGAGGTCAGTTAAGAGTTTAGACAAGAGATAAAGACGTCCTAAACTAGGTTGTGGGGACTGTGAATGCAAAAACATAGAGTCAAGATTCATGATGCAGAATCAGCTAGACTTGTGATTGAGCCCACATGGAGGTAGAGAGGGGAGAGAAGACGGAAAGGTGACCGCCAGATTTCTGGTCTGTGAGGCTGGTGTCTGGTGGCATTGCCAATGATGACTCTGAGTACTAGGTGAGAATCAGGTGTGGACAGAGTTAAGAGATCCATTTTAGACCTGTTAATTTGGAAGATCCTCTGGAAGACCAAGGTGGAGATACGCAATAGGCAGATTTATAGAGGTTAGGAAAGAGGTCTGCATGAGGAGTACAGAATTGCAGTTTTTAACCATGAGAATAATATTAAAATCATGTGAACAGATGAGACTGCCAAGGAAGACGTAAGTGTGAAAAGGGGAGAGACTAAGCATAGAAGACTGAGAAATATGAATAGTTAAGGGTGTGGTAGAAGAGAAAGAGAGAACACAGCAGCCTAAAGTGGCTAGAGAGGGAGAGGAGAAACAAGGAAGCAAGGGAAGGAGACAGAATCAGTGGAAAGAGTGACGAATATGAAAAATGGAAATGGGAAGGATTTAGTCTTGTTCATTGGTTTGAGAATTAGCATATCTCGATGTCTTTTGTAGTATAGCTTGAAAGGTAGGCATGAGGATGATAGATTGGTGTAAAAAATGATCAACCATCAGATTTTTCTGGGTTGGGGGATAAATATTAAGTGAGAAAAATAAGAAATGAAGTGTACTTTCCAATACTTTTAAGTTTTAGCACAACCATGATGATGAAAGGGTAAAAATATTTAGTGTCCTCCATGAAAGGCTTATTAAGCTTTTTATCTTTTAAGTACTCAAGGACCAACAGGTGGGATGCATGGTATTCTTCTGTGTGCCTCCATATGTCACTACAATTACTGGTAAGTGGATATTATCAAGAGAGAAAATATTATAATAATTAAGAGCTTCCTAACATAGAAATGTCCTTCTTAGCAAGGAAGGACATTCATTATCCTAGGACATGTTAAGGAAGTCCGAGTAGCCACTTATCGAAACACTGGAGAGGAAAGTTCTGTATCATTTAAGGGTTTGAGAGAGAGTCTCTTTAACATGAGACTCCTTTCAATTATTATCTCTTGTTTATAATAGCTGATGGTGGTAATTTGAATTTAAATTAAAACTCTAGGTGACAGGCCTCTAGACTCACTGTATAATTCTCATCTTTTGTACTCTGTCATCCTGTTAAACCTGTTTGCGCTACCAGGAAACTCTTTGCCTTTGGTCTCTATCCCATTTTGCACACACCACACCGAATCGACTGGAATGGTCTCTTCTTTCATCCGTGTTAACCTCCTCTCCCTCCCAACATCCTCCTAAACTAGCCTCCATCAAGTTCCTGTCACATTGGCTGCTCTGGCCGGCTCTCCTTACTGGCATCTGCCAGTCCACAGGTCAACGATAGAGCTGCCACTTTCAACGTGTCAGAAAATACACACATGCTTTATATGAGTGGTTCCCTAATTCGGCAGGCATCTGCCATCCCGCATCAGCACCCCACGAGACCATCCAAAAATTTAAAGAAGAGAAGATTGACCTTGCAAACAAAGAGCTGATAGAGAAAAGGGATTCTAATTTATAAGATGAACAAATATTTTTGATATGTCGTGGTTCCCTATGAGGAAAAAGCCACATTCAAATCTGTAAGTAATAATAATGAGGAGGGCACAGCAATGGGGATGGGAGTCCTGTTTTCTCTTTATATATATTAACTGATTCATCAATGATAGTCCTGGACTGTATCTATTCCTGTTAAATGTACACATTACCAGCAGTGTTCACAATTTATTTGAAGTGGAGCTATTATAGGTAACTGGTTTCTGAACAGCTGAGGCCTGACCTGTGTATAAATACTGCTTTATCTTTCTGGAATGTATTATACATTAAATTGCTTTCTTCAAATGAAAGTGTTAAATATAAATTTGACATGTCACTGGTTCAGAATTAACATTATAAAATCAATTGATACACTTATCTCATTGAATTACTTATTCCATTTGCAGTGTGGGGAGGTGGGTGGGCTTGCTGGCGCTTACCGGCCAGACCTTGCTCTGATTTGAAACTTTCTATTTTAGACTACCTTTTTGTCAGTCTCCTGGTTTCAACTGTTTTCGAGAGTGCACTCACCTCTAAGTAACCTCCTTCCCCAGCTCTCTCTTTTTTTTTTTTTGGCTAGCTTTTCTGTATACATAATAAAAGTGAACATATAGAGCAAGTGTATAAATCAAATGTAAATCTGCTATGAATGTGTTAAGGCTCTCTCCTTTGAGTAATTGCATAATTTTAGTGCACAAATGTCATCAATTTTAGCTTCTGAGAGACCACACATGCATATATTATTATAGAAATAGATTGGTCAAGGGAGCTCAGACCGTAATTGATAATGTAGTCACTATTGTTTCTTGATTTCATTTGGATTGTGGAAGTATAAATAATATTTATTAAATAATAATTTTTGGTTTCGTACTCAAAACTTTAGGTTTTATAACATTCTTCCATTTTTGGGGGTATAGCTAATGGCTTTACTGATATAACCATGTCGGAAAAATTCTATTCATAGAATTTCAGGGAGGTTGTGCTTACTTTGATAATAAGTAGCTCCCTGAGAATAAGTAGTATTATTTTTCCCAGGCAGCTATGGGCAGTGAGGAGGGTGAAGTGGAGGGGTGAGTAGTCTTTGGAATGTATCCTGGAGCAAAAGGAAAGGAAGAGTCACTAATACAGCAGAAAGCTGTGAGGTACATGGTCTAAAATCCCCCTCCCTCCATTTTGCCTACAATCCTCAGGAAGCTTGTTATATTCTGAAAATTTTGGGATCAGATATTTTGTGGAATGGGACTGAGCTTCACTTCTGAGATAGAGCCCAAGGAAATAAGGTTAAGAATTTGCAGAAACCACAGAAAGGAGGTTTCTGAACTTAACAGGCCATAATATTGATTGTTCAATCCAAATTTACTTAAATTTTTAAGGGAAAGAGAGTCCCCAAATAATTGCTAGGTTATATCTAAATAAGAGTTAGCATAAAAGTGAAAGGCTAAATACAAATACTGCTCACATTCTTTTTTTTTTTTTTTTAAAGATTTTACTTATTTATTTGAGAGAGAGGCAGTGAGAGAGCATGAGCGAGGAGAAGGTCAGAGGGAGAAGCAGACTCCACATGGAGCTGGGAGCCTGGTGCAGGACTTGTTCCCGGGTCTCCGGGATCATGACCTGAGCCGAAGGGAGTTGTCCAACCAACTGAGCCACCCAGGCGTCCCACTGCTCACATTCTTGACAATGGTTTTAAACTGCAAGTTGGCATAAACCTGTAGACAGGACATAGAGACAGCGTTTTCTTTATGTAATATAAATATATGTGGGCTTTAAAAAAAAATTACTCCTATCAGATTGAATTGGTATTTCTGTGGGAGGGGATCTACTAGCCTTTTCTTTCTCACAACTTCTCACAGAGTCTAGTATAGTAGAGTTTAAGGGTACTTAATTAATGTCATTGATTGCCCTACTAAGTGAATGACAGCAATAGTAGGTTCCCTGTTTACATGAGTGAACCCAAACATGGAAAGGAGAAAGACATTGATAAGAGAGTTGGAAAAAAACAGAATAAAAGAATTACTGAAAAGAAAAAGATATTGAGTACTTGAGATCTATGTAATGGACTTACATAAAAATTAGGGTGAATACCTTAATTTTGATCCACATTGTGACATGTCATTAAGGTTTCAATAATAAAATATGCCATCCATCAAACAAAAAACAAAATTAAGCAAAATCCAAAACTCAGTAGCTTAACAGAGAAAGGGAGACATTTTAATGTGAGGCGGGCTTAGGTGTTATCTAGTGCAGGTATAAATAGAAACTAAGTCTGTGTTTCTCAAAGTAAGATTCGCAGACCATCTGTATTATAATCACATGACATAGTTGTTAGTATGAGCCCCACTCTAAAACACTAAGTCAGAATTTCTGGAAGAGAGAGCTCAAAAGCCTGCATGTTTAATCTGCACCCCAAATAATTCTGATATACTCAAGTTTGAAATCACTGTCTTAGAATGCAGATTTCACTGTGGTTTCAGAGTTGATGGGTAGGACTGATATTATACAGTGCGAGGAAATACCAAGGGAATAGTTGTAGGTAACCGGACAGGGTGATGCAGCATGAAATCAGCTTTAGAGTAAAGCAGACCAGATTTGACTAGGTGATACCTTGGGCAAGTCCTTTAATTTTCCTGATCCTCTGTCTTCCTTCCTGTTAAAAGCAAGAAAGAGTACTTCTGTAGGATCATGGTCATGAATAGAGATCATTTGTGTACAGAGCCTGACACATTGAAGGGCTCCTGATAAGTCATGGCTCTGATCTCAAGCCCCGTGGAAGATTTCCAGGTGCTTAAAGTTTGCAACCCTAGGTGTTGGTGGGGTCTTAAGATGGCTGCCGGGTGGCAGGCTCCTGATGGATAAAAAGATGTGGAGTGGGCTGCTACCTCCTGGCCTAAATGAAAGTGATGTTGAGTTGAATTCTGAAGATGAAGCCCCATTAGAGAACTCTGGACTTAACTTACAGGAAGATAATGAAGATGGGGCCATTACAAAAACAGAGATCTCAGATTTCCAAACTGATAGACCAAAACCTGGGGCAGAGGCAAATGTAAATGCATACAAAGAGTGCCCCTCTGGAATTCCCTTAAATATGCGGTGTAAATTTCAAGAATTGCATAAAAAACATTCTGAACAGAAAAACCTCAACTTCAGGATTCAGAAGGAAGAAAAGAAAATGCTCCAGGAAAGGTAAATTGAAGAATGAAGAAGAGTCTCATAGTGAACAGACCTCAAGTGAAACCCAGTGGAAGGAGCTTACTCAGTATTTTGGAATCAGTGATAGGTTTGACCCCCCCACCCATTAAAAAGAAAAAAAAATGGACAAGTTGGGTCTTGAAAAGAGCATAAACCAGGCTGTGGAAGAGTGGAATATCGAGAAAGCTGAGGAACTCAGCAACCAGCTAGCTACTCGAGAGCTTGGTGTAAAAATTGCTAAGGCGGTTGCCTGCCACAACTTTGTAAAAGCCAAAAAGGATGCTGAAAATTCACAGGTTGCTCGAAAAAAGAAGCTTGCATGGGGGTTTGAAGCAAAGAAGAGAAACCAAGAGCAACATGGGATATATGTAACTTGCCACAGTTCCTCAAGACATTTGAGTCTTGACTTGTTTTTGCTTGAGTCTTCAACTGCTCAATTTACTGAAAAGATTTTCCTGCTTATGTTAACTATGTCAGGAAACTCATAGAAATTGGGAAAATAAGCACAAAATTTGGGATTTGATTATTAAATCTTTTCAGTCTTAAAAAAAAAAAGTTTGCAACCCTAGATCCCAGAAAACTGCTGGAAAGCACAGAGATCCCACATTTGAAGAAAATGTTTTGTAAACAGGTCCCCTAATCCAGCCCAAACATCGCCAATACCATATACATGGAGGATAAGTAAGATTCCATAAGAAACTCATGGTCTGAAAGAAAAAGAAATAAAATTTGTCACAGGAACATGGTAGAATAATGCATCCTTCCAACTGCTTTGTGTCAGGACATGATCAGAAAGGAAAAGTGTAATTTCCTAAAGAGCGAAAGAAATTATTTTGGCTAAATTTGATGGGCTAGAAAAGATAAATGCCGCAGATAACAAAGAAACTAAAATTATAGCTCCAAGGAAGTAGGAGATGAACATCAGGTTTTTGTTGTGTAGGTGATTAAATCTCAGAGGAGCATGACAAGAGGACCTGAAGTGAGAAGAAAAGAAATGGTAGGTAAAATCTGTAAATGCTCAGTGTCCCTGTAGCAATTGGTGCAGTTCTGTGTTTGTTTCTGAGGAAATAACCGTTTCAGGCCTCAGGTCCTGAGAGAATAAGTTAGAGTTGTTCTATCACATCATTGCAAAGGACTTTTGGAAATGGGGAGTGTATTTAGTCTTTTTTCTTCTTTAATTTTCAAAGTGAGCATTTGGATATTTGGATGATTGTCAGAGGTAGATTTTAATATTTAAATTTTTACAGCTTTTTTAAAAAATGGGGATCGGGGAGGGGCATAGTGTCTTAGAGAATCCTAACATCATTGTTTACAGTTTATTATGTAGTTGAGGCTCCAATGTTGAATGACTAGAAAGAGAATTATACTGGTAGTAGTTAGATTACTGGCATCAGGCAATTAACAAAGACAACAAAGATTCTTTATAAATCCGTTGATGTAGATCTCCCCGCCCCCCCCAACCAGGTTTATTGAGATGTAATTGACATATAACATTGTATCAGTTTAAACTGTACAACCTGTTGATCTGATGCATTCATATATTACAAAATGATTATCAGCATAATGTTAGCTAAGACCTCTATCACATCACACAATTATTATTTCTTTATTGTGGTGAGAACATTTAAGATCTGCTCTCTTAGCAAGTGCCAAGTATATAATACAGCATTATTAACTATAATCACCATGCTGTATATTAGATCCCCAGAACTTATTCATCTTACAACTGAGAGTCTGTACCCTTTGACCACCATCTGCCCATTTTCCTTCACAGTGTCCCAGCTCCTGGTAACCAACCAGTCTGGTCTCGATTTCTATGAGTCTGGCTTTTTTAGATTGTACATATAAGTGAGATTGTGCAATATTTGACTTTCTCTGCCTGACTTATGCCTTCATGTTTCCTCCATTTTGTGTCAAATGGCGGGATTTCCTTCTTATTTTCCTTCTTATTCATGACTGAGTAATATTCCATTGTATATATACACAACATCTTCTTTATTCACACATCCATTGACAGACACTTGGGTTGTTTCCTATCTTAGCTATTGTGAATAATACTGCAATGAACTTGGGATTGCAGATATCTCTTCAAGATATTAATTTCATTTCCTTTGGTATATATCCAAAAGTCAGGTAGTTGGATCGTATGGTAGTTCTATTTTTAAAGTTTTGGGTTTTTTTGAGGAAACTACTATTTTCCATAGTGGCTGTCCCAACTTACATTCCCACCAACAGTGTCTAAGGGTTTCCTTTTCTTAATACCTTCACCAGACCTTGTTGTCTCTTACTTTTTGATGACAGCCATTCTAAAAAGTGTGAGGCGGTATCTCATTATGGTTTTGATTTGCATTTTCCTGAAAATTAGTGATGTTGAGCACATTTTCACATACCTGCTGGCCATTTGTATGGTTTCTTAAAAAAATGTCTATTTCAATTTCTCTGCCCTTTTTAAATCAAATTGTTTTTTCTTATTGTGTTGTATGAGTTCTTTATAGATTTTGGATATTAGCCTCTTATCAGATATATGATTTGTGAATATTTTCTCCCATTCCACAGGTTGCTTTGTTGATTGCCAATTTGTTGATTGTTTCTTTGCTGTGCAGAAGCTTTTTTTGCCCAGAAACTTTTTAGTTTGATATAGTCCTACTTATTTATTTTTGCCTTTGTAAGCTTTGCTTTTGGTGTCAGATTTAAAAAAAAAAATCACTGCCAAGACCAATGTCAAGGAGTTTTTCCCCCATATTTTCCTCTGGGAGTTTTACAGTTTGGATCTCTATGTCTTTAATACATTTCAAGTTAATTTTTGTCTGTGATATAAGATGGAGATCCAATTTCATTCTTCTGCATTTGATTTTCCAGTTTCCTCAATGGCATTTATTGAAGAGAATATCCTTTCCCCCTTGAGTATTATTGTCTCCCTTGTCAAATATTAGTTGACTGTATGTGCAAGAGTTTATTTCTGGGCTCTAAAATCTGTTCCATTGGCTATGTGTTTATTTTTACACCAGTTTCATACTGTTTTTATTACTATAGCTTTGTAGTATGGTTTGAAATCAGGAAGTGTGATGCCTCCGGCTTTGTTCTTTCTCAGGCTCGCTTTGGCTATTTGGGGTCATTTGTGGTTCCATACAAACTTCAGAATTGCTTTTTCTATTTCTGTGAAAAATGCCATTAGAATTTTCATGGAGGGGCACCTGGGTGGTTCAGTGGATGACTCAGGTCACAATCTCAGGATCCTGGGATCGAGCCCTGCATCCGGCTTTCTGCTCAGTGGGGAGCCTGCTTCCCCCTATCTCTCTGCCTACTTGTGATCTCTCTCTCTCTCTCTCTCTCTGTCAAATAAATAAATAAAATCTTAAAAAAAAGAATTTTCAAAAAAAAAAAAGAATTTTCATGGAATCATGGAATCTGATTTTTTTTTAAATAATTCCATCCAAAAAATAGATTTAACAGTACTACTCAAGAAGCTTTTTAATGACAATGCTTCTGCCCAGTGGTAGGATTGATTTGTAGCTTAAACTTCAACCTGAGTCCTTTCAGAAACAAAGCAAAAGACAAAACCCTCTTTCTATTGTTAATAAAAAAGAAACCACTAGTAGAAAAAGCAAAGGGAGAGAAAACTGTGGACCGCAGAACTCAATAGGGAGGTCCTTCCTCAGCTTATGTCCACCTGACAGTTCAACAGACCCCACTGAATAAGGGCTAACATTCCTTAGAAATCAGTTCCTGAGAATTTTATTATTTATGCTTAACAACAGACAATCTGGTAATTGTAGATTTCCATGGGAAAAATGCAAGACATCCAAAATCAAATGATCAGAATAAAAAAGGAACATCCCAGATTAGTCTAGAAGAAAATCATTCATTTGGCCATACCTGACCAACGTTTTTCCACCATTTGCTAGGAGTCAGATATTTAGAATACATGCTCCATGATGTTACTAAGCACCTAGTAGATACCAAACACAAGTGGGAGAGTCAGTGGTGAATTAAAACATAGCCAATGTTACCAAAGAGTCTAAGGAAGTAGAATTCCACATATTGTGTGTTTGTCTGTGTGTGTGTCTGTGTATGTATGCACATGTGTATTAAATATGAGCTTAACGTGTTCTAAATTATAAATTGTCATTATTTTGTAGAATAAACAGTCATTCTTGGTTAATCTTTTCACTGTATTTCTTAATAAATTGCAAGACTATGCTATTGAGAAATAGCTAAAAGAGGCCCATTTACCTGGTTTTTGAGTCTGGATAGCAGTGACTCATTATGACCAGCCCACCTGTTATATCCTCTGAGGAACATGGCTCAAGCAGGCTCATTTGAAGCTGAAAGTGCTATAGATTTTGAACAAAGACACATTATTCCTTTAAAATAAGGAAAAAAATCACTGTGAATGGTTGTACAGAAAAAAGCGATGCTAAATACAATAGATAAAATAGTTATTAACTTCCCTTTAAGAGTTTTCAACAAGAATCTAAATCTTTTTATGGTGGAGAATCCAATTTTTTTCATAAAGTGTATCATTATCATCTGGGCGTAATTCATTGGCAGGGAATGATTCTTCACACAGATACTGGTGATAATATAGCATTTACATTTTTCAGAACTTTATGTTTAAAAAATGAATAACGGGTAAGAATAGAATCCTAATGTGTCTCTACCTTCACCGAGACACCAACCCCTCTCTGACATCACTTCTCTGTGCCAGCTCAGGCTCAAACAGCCAGTTTGATATTTTTAAAAAGCATCTCGTAAAACCTCATCTCACCTAATGCTTCAAAGGTGATTCTTTCAAGCTCAGTTACATCTTCTTGGCGGTTTTTGGCATTTTTAGTAGAGGAAGTTTGCTTTATTTTGACATATGGTATATATCATATCCAAAGGCACAGTATGGACTTCAATAAAAAGGCCTTGACTTGTTCCTTCTAAAGCTAGTTAGTGTCCTAAACCGGGCAGCTATAGTTATGCTTTTACGTCTCCCACCTGGCTTGGAGGGGAGGTGAGGGACCAGCTTGACTATTAATATATACATATATAATATGTACGAGTTCAAAAGCCCTCAGTTAGTTCTCTCTCCCCAGATTCATACAAATGGAGTCACCTGGGAGAGCAGCACCTTTAATGGCTTTCCATAATGATTAATTGCTGAGCAACAAAGGCTTTCCCAAATCCTCTGTAAGAACATTCTTGCTGGCTTACAATTAATGCATCTCCTTTGACAAAGTCACTAGCAGGAAGAGGGGGAAAGAGCTTATTTTAAATGGCGAACATACCTCCATTTGTCATAAGCCCAAGCTAAGCTTTTCACAGCTGCTTTTCATTTTCTTTGTCTCCAGCCCAATAACCTCTAAACAAGGGAAATCTCTCTTTAGTGATGACATGACTGAAACACAAAGTGTTAGCTTTTTGAAACATTCCAACCCAACCTCCTGCCTCTCTTTTAAATATTAAGCATGAGGTCATAAATTAGAAAATGCATAGATTTTCAGTTATAATCCCATTTATTAAGGTCTGACAGAATAACTCCATCTAGTTAAATCTAGTTGCAGTGCAGTAAGATTTATTAAAGGGAACTGTAATGCATCTCGTTAAAAGAAGAGCTGGGCGCATCTACTATATTCAGAGTTAATGGTGATTTAGCGGAAATGTACAGAACATTTATTTTTCCTTCTGACTTTATGACATTTTTGAAAGCCTCAAAAATAATAAACTATAAAATATAATTTTTCTCTCTAAAAGATTGTCTTGTGGGTTGGGTGTTCCTCACTATCTAGAATGCATTACTGTACAAATTTTGCAGGCACACATATCTCTGTTATGGCAGAACTCTTGATAACAAGGAAACAAATTGCAACAAGTCCGCATACTGTGGAGTCAGAGGTGTTCTTCAATTACTTTCTGATCTAAGCTCTCCTGTATAATTAATAGAAAGATCATTTTAAAAAAAAATTTGCCAAGAATGAAAAAAAATCTGCATGTTGCAAATGTTGTACTGTCACATTGACCATTTATCTAGGAATGCTTTTCCTAGGCAATAAGATCGTTCAATGGTGTATGCCCAAAGCATATCCAATAAATGTGAAAAAACATATTCACTGCATTTTGTAAACATGAAAAAAATTACTGCCTTCAAAGGCTACTGTATGCCACAGTGGTCAACTGTTTTACTAGGCAAGCATCTGTGAGCAGGAAACCCAATGTTTTCTGCATCTGTAGGATCTAGTCTTATTGGCGTGCGGCAGTCATTCATCTATATTGGTCAAATCAGTGATGGAATGATTGAAAAAGTTGATGGGAAACTTTTTTAAACTCTAAGGTTTCTTTACATTTTTAGCTGATTTAAAAGAAAGTATCAGTAATAGGGAGAAACAGTATACTAATGTCAGTCATTGGGAAGGCAGTAATTTGCCAGTTCCTCTATGTGAATTGTCTGCCTGTGATTTATGGACACCACCTTTGGGCTTTCTGGCTGCCTTTTTTTTCTTCTACACAATATATCCTTCAACTTTACTTCTGTGCTTTAGGAGCTGGCTTTCCAATTATGGTCCACCTTTGTTATTTCCTCCTTCGTTAGCATGGGGGAGCGTTAATTGTATTTTGACGACTTCTTTTTATTTTTATTTTATTTTATTTTTTAAGATTTTTAATTTATTTATTTGAAAGAGAGAGAGATCACAAGTAGGCAGGGAGGTAGGCAGAAGAGAGGAGGAAGCAGGCTCTCTGCAGAGAGCCCGATGCGGGGCTCGATCCCAGGACTCTGGGATCATGACCTGAGCTGAAGGCAAAGGCTTTAAACCACTGAGCCATCCAGGCGCCCCAACTTCTTTTTATTTTTATGTCTTCTGTTCATTGCCCTAAATCAAGAAGGGATCCTTGCTTCACTGAAAGGAAAATCTTCAGTAGAATAATGACAATAAATAGTTTACTTAGTTTTTTTTTAAACAGAGATATAATTTGGCCTGAATAAAGATGAAATATTTCCATTAAGTTTTAAAAGTTAAGGTCACAGGAATGAAGATTAAAAAAAAAAAAAGGTAAGTCAAGTGGGAAATGCATAAGAAGAATCAATTCTTATGGCCATTAACTGATTGTCCAGGTAAATGCACTTTGCTCTTTCATTCCCTGTTTGTAGCCAGTTTACAGAATAGAGACAAGTAGGTTAAAGCAACACCCACAATTTAAATATTTTTGTAACTTCACTCACTCATTTCACAAGCCACAAAAATTGCTACCATTTGTTGGTGAATTACTATGTGTTAGTCTTTGTGGTGAGGACTTGACTCATATCAGCACACATTTAATCTTCACAGCAACTCTATGAATTAGACAAAATCTCCATTTTATAGATGTGAAAACCGAGATTTATAGGGCCTAAGATCATATAGCTTCTTAACGGCAGAGCTATGTGGCTCCAAAGTCCATGCTTGTAAACAAATACTCCTCCATGAATTGTATGAATACTACTCACCTGCTCTCTCACAGGACACCAACTATTTGGGGCACAGGCTTCAATTAATCATTAAGGCTAGTTTGAATTTATATCTTGATTTTATTTTACTCATTTTTTTTTAAGATTTATTTATTAGAGAGAGAGAGAGAGAGCGAGCACAAGCAGCGGGGTTGGGGAGAGGAGACACAGTCTCCTCACTGAGCCAGGAGCCTGATGTGGGACTCAGTCCCATGACCCTGGGACCATGACTTGAGCTGAAGGCAAATGCTTAACCAACTGAGCCATCCAGGCAACCTTTACTCATTCTATTATTATTATTTTTTAATCCTGTAAGGAGAAAAAAGATTATGGGTTAGGCTTACATTAATAATATCTATCCATAACACAGCCGTGACTACAAATCTTCAGAGGCTAAACAACTCTGGCAAGTCTACCATATTTCTATAGGTTGCTTCCCTCTCCAAAGTGACTCTATTATTCACACTCTTCTCTTCTCTTTTTTATTTCCCACCCCCTGCCATATGATATACCCTGGCCCAGATGATAAGGCTGTTAAACTGAAACATGATACAGACTCATTTTCTTTTAGGAAATCAGTACAATCAGAACTCCCTCACCTCCTGTCATGAACCCTACTGCCCTTCCTATCCCTGGAATTTGTACTCTCTCCTTTTACAAAGGGTGGAACCATCTGCCCTTGTCAAGGATCTCCCTTCCATTTGTGTCCTGGATCCAGATGGCACTTGTCTTTTCCAAGATTTTCCTCCTGAGTTTATCCTTTCTCTCCTGCCTCAGAGGTTTCTTCCCTTTTGCTGAATTGTCATTAGTGTACAGACATGCTTGTATCTTTCAACTTAAAAAAGAATCCTCAGGGCACCTGGGTGGCTTAGTCGGTTAAGTGTCTGCCTTCAGGTCACGCCCTGATCCTGGGACTGAGTCCTACACCAGGCTCCCTGCTTGGTGGGGAGTCTGCTATGCCCTCTGACACTCTGCTCTGCGTATGCTCGCCATCTCCCTCTCCTCTCTGTCTCTCTCACCCTCCCCCAAATAAAATCTTTAAAAAAATAAAAAAAATGAGAAAGAATCCTCTCTTTAGTCCTTATTTGCCTTCAGCTATCACTCTCAAAACTCTGCTCACCACTAAAAAACTTCTTGGGTTTTCTGTAGTAATGGACTCTATTTTGTCACTATTCATTCCCTCCATTCCCATCAGACTTATCTTACCTGCAATGCATTGAGGATTCATTGGACAGGATGACCAATGAAGTCCATTTCTCAAATCCAGTGATTGCTCTCTCTGATGCTGACCTGCCAGCAGAATTTGACATACTTGACCATTCCCTCCTTTTTGAAGCACTTTCTGCTAGCTTCCATGACATCAATTTTTCTTCATTTTCTCTTCCTTGGCAGTCACCCATTCTCTGTCTCTTTTGCCTTCTCCACTAGACCTTTGAATGTTGAGCTGACTATAGGCTTTTCCATCTGCATGTCCACACGAGACAATTTCATGGCTTGTATACCCTCCAATATTTCTAGCCCACTTGTTCTTCAGAATTCACTCTCCTACTTAACATACATGTATATGTAATAAATATCTCAAACTTACATTTTTGTCTACTCTTTGTTTCTATGATTTAGACCTTTTTCTTTTATCTCTCTCTCTCTTTTTTAGATTCTATGATTAAATGATACATGCAGTACTTCTTTTTCTCTGTGGCTTACTTCACTTAACATAATGCCCTCAAGGTTCATCTGTGAATATTACAAATGACAGGATTTCCTTCTGTTTTAAGGCCCAGTAATGTTCCATTGTGTACATACGCTACATTTTCTTTATTCATTCCTCCATCAGCAGACATGTAGGATGTTCCCATACTGTGGCTATTGTGAGTAATGCTGCTATGAACATAGAAGCACAGAAATCTCTAGAAGATCTTGATTTCCTTTCCTTTAGATAGACACCTAGAAGTAGAATTGCTGGATTATCTGATAGTCTACTTCTAATTTCTTAAGGAATCTCCATGTTCTTTTCTATAGTAGATGTTACCAGTTTACATTCCCACCAATAGTGTAAAAGAGTCCCCTTTTCCCCGTATCTTCACCACCATCTGTTGTCACTTGTCTTTTTGATAATGGACAGGCATGAGGTGATATCTCTTTGATGTTTTCTTTGGAAAAAACATCCATTTAGGTCCTTTGCCTATTTTTAAATTGGGTTATTTGGGTTTGTCTTGTTTTGTTTTTGCTATTGAGTTGTATGAGTTTTTTTTTTTAAATACTAACCCTTATCAGATATGTGGTTTATAAACATTTTCTTCTATTACTAGGTTGCTTTTTTACTTTGTTGATGACTTCCCTTTCTGTGAAGAAGCTTTCTAGTTTGATGAAGTCCTGCTTGTTTATTTTTGCTTTTGATGAGTTTGTTTTGGTGTCAAATAAAAAAAAAATCACCAAGACTGATGTCAAGGAGCTTAATTGCCTATGTTTTCTTCTTGGAGTTTTACAGTTTCAGGTCTTACATTCAAGTCTTTACTCCATTTTTAGTTGATTTTTGTGTATGGTGTAAGATAGTGGTTCTGTCATTCTTTTGTGGTTGTCCAGTTTCTATGTTGAAGAGATTGGATGTTCTTGGTTCCTTTGTCAGAAATTAACTGACTGGGGGGACAAGATGTTGGGGAACTAGGAGGAGGTGCTGTTTCAACCTGTACCCTAAAGTGAGCTGATTACCTACCAAGGAACTCTGATCACCCATGAAATCAGCCTGAGATTAGAATTATACACTTCTGGATCTCTACGGGCGCAGAAGATGCCAGTGGGCAGGTAAAGTGGAGTGGGAACGTCTGACTGGTATCAGAAGATAAACAAAAGGGGGAGGGAGCCACCAGAAGTGACCCATTGGAAAGTAATACCCCAATACGAGAGTGCCCTAGGACTGGGGACCAGCATTAACTTGGAGTCTGATAGAAAGCACTCAAAAAGAGCAAAGGATCATGGGGGGAAATTGTGGGAATCAGGGCCATTAGGGATAGGGGCTTAAGTCCCCGGACCCAGGACAGCCACCCTTGGCGCTGAGCCAGAGAGAGTGAAGCAGAGAAACCAGGTCTTGGTCCCTGAACCGCAAGCCAGTGTGCCTAAGGGCGCGTGGGGTGCGGCTCCCATGAGGGGCTGGGAGCCTCTCCAGCCAGCAGAAACACAGCCTTTTTGCAATATCCACGCGTGCGCCGTGCCATGCTACCAGAGCCTGAGATGTGTGCGCCCCACACCCTCCCATGAGAGAGGTGTGCGCAGGTGCCAGCAGGGAGCTCTTGGTCCCGGAAAGGCTGAGTACTCCCTGCCCACCCAGATGGGAAAATCTCAGTGTGTGATCACTGCTTGGAACCTCTCTGGTGGTCGGGAGCTGCCCAGACAGCCGCTGCTGTCATGGTTTTATGTACAAGCAGGAGGTCCTGTGTCCCCAGGGACTGTGACTTGGAAAGTGCTCTGCCAGCGGCCAAGGGGGAACTTGTGTGCTCTGCAGCACCCAGAGGAGAACAGACTGAGGCTTCTCTCTGAGAGGGAGGTCTGGGTGCAGTTTGCTTTCCTCTAAACCTCCAAAACCCATCAAGAACCACCAAGGGGAGAGAAAACAAATGAACAAGCAAACATAAAAACCTCCAGAGAACAAAAGCCTGAAAAATCAGTTTCCTCAGAGTCCACCCCCTTGAGGGGGGTGGGAGGACTTAACTCAGGAAACACTGCATGAAAACCCATGCGGCAGGCCCCTCCCCCAGAAAGCCAACTGGGAAAACAAAACAAAACAAAACAAAAAAAACGACAAGAGAACAACCACCATTACTTCATAGATACAGCTTTTATTTTTAATTCATTCCCACTATTCTGGTTCATTTTTAAATTTTTTTAAAATTTTTTATATAGATAATTTTTTAGCCTATTTATCATCACAGTGAGATGTCCAGTACATCAAATTCCATAATAACCTTTTAACCTGAACTTTTTGATACATATACCCGTGTTTTTCTTTTGCTTTTCTATTTTTTAAAATTTTTAAAATTGTAGTTTAGTTTAGTTTAGTTAATTCTTTATTTTTATTTTTATTTTTTAATATTCATATAGAGTTAAATTCAAGGTAATCCCCTTTCCCCAATCAATGCTACCCCTATAGGTAGACCAATTTTTAATCCCCTGTTATCTTAGGAAAGTTGAGTCCAGACAAAGATATCAAGATACATCCAGGAAGAATCAAAATAACCTTCCTCACCCACACTGGGAATTTATAACCACTCTCCTCCCATATTCTTCTGCCAGTGTTTCTGTGTATTTGTGTTTGTCCTGGTAGTATATAAATCTTAAACGTGGGGTTCTTTTTGATGAGGTTCTTTTTCTGTTTGTTTGTTTTGCTTTTATATATATATGTGTGTGTGTGTGTGTGTGTGTGTGTATACACATATATATTTTTTTCTTGTCATATACTTTTATCAGTCTTTCTGTTTGTCCGTTTTTGTTTGTATACTTCTAAATCTTACTGTGGGGCCCATTCGGGCTGAGCCTTCTCTTTTATCTTTCTTTTTTTTTTCCTGTCTCTCTCTCTCTCTTGTTTTTTTTTTTTTTTTCTTTTTTATCTCTTTCTTTTTCTCTTTCATTTGGATGGGGACTCTTGATTGCTCAGAAGTGTTTCAGGATGCACCTTGATGGCACCACGTTCGATACATCCAGCTACATCCGTTCAGACATCTCTCACCAAAATGACTAGGAGGAGGAATGCCCAACAGAAGAAAAATTCAGAGGATGGGCCTTTTGCAATGGAGCTAATGTCTACCGACATAGACAATATGTCGGAAAGGGAATTCGGGCTAACAATTATCCAGGCAATAGCTAGGTTGGAGAAAGCCATGGGTGACCAAACGGAATTGATTAGGGCAGAACAGAAAGCCACCAGGGATGATGTTCACAATGTTAGGGCAGAACTGAAAGCCACCAGGGATGATGTTCACAATGCTCTCAATGAGTTCCAATCTAATCTAAATTCCCTAAAAGCTAGGGTAACTGAGACAGAAGATAGAATTAGTGATCTGGAGGACAAACTGATAGAGAGAAAGGATCAGGAGGAAGCCTGGAACAAACAGCTTAGAAGCCACGAAAACAGAATCAGGGAAATAAATGATGCCGTGAAACGTTCCATCGTCAGAATTATTGGAATCCCTGAAGGGGAGAAGAAAGAAAGAAGTCTAGAAGATATAGTGGAACACGTTCTTCATGAAAATTTTCCAAATCTTGCAAATGGAAACAGCATTCATGTACTAGAGGCAGAATGGTCCCCCCCCCACCAAGATTTTAGATTCTTGAAACACCTCGAGACACCTGATAGTAAGAATGAGGAATTATAATTCTAGAGAAACTCTCTTGAAGGCAGCTAGGACAAAGAAGCTCCTTATGTACAGAGGAAAGCCCATCAGAATAACGTCAGACCTGTCCACAGCAACCTGGCAAGCCAGAAAGGGCTGGCAAGATATATTCAGGGCACT
>PISX010029001.1:0-20718 GCA_004024625.1 Mellivora capensis | reverse complement strand
GGACTGGAAGAGATTATGCTGAGTGAAATAAGTCAAGCAGAGAGAGTCAATTATCATATGGTTTCACTTATTTGCGGAGCATAACAAATAACACGGAGGACATGGGGAGATGGAGAGGAGAAGGGAGTTGAGGGAAATTGGGGGGGAGATGAACCATGAGAGACTATGGACTCTGAAAAACAACCTGAGGGCTTTGAAGGGGTGGGGGGTGGGAGGTTGGGGGAGCCTGGTGGTGGGTATTGTGGAGGGCACGCATTGCATGGAGCACTGGGTGTGGTGTAAAACTATGAACTCTGTTATGCTGAAAAGAAATTAAAAAAAAAATAAAACTTATAAAAAGAAAAAAAAAATCTCACGGAGACAATACCTTTCTAAGAAAGTTACATATAAGATATTCAGTGATTTTAAAAATAATTTTGTAGATTTGATTATCTTGATATTAACCACACAATCTCTTTTCATGTCACTGATACAGGTACTGTGTGATCATAAAATAATTTATTCTTATGTGTTCCATACACAACACTAAGTGTCAAATTTGAAAGCAAACCACTGCTCACCAATAAGATATTAAAGCATCCCTTAGGTGACATCACGTAAACAATCACAATGTTATCTTATTTCCCAAGACATTGGTCTCAGTGTGTATTTAGGGAGAAATAAAACTGGTCATCAGATCCAAATAAGGATAGTGCCTCAACTTCTCTAAAACATTTCATTATTTACATATTTCACTGGGCAACAACTATATTTGGCCAACCATGTAAACATCTTTCTACTGAAGGAGACAACAATTATGCTGATCTTGTGGAAAATTCACTGCTGCTAGTCACTGTGATAAAGACCAGAAGAAGATTTGGTGGGAGTTTTATGGCTATGCTTCAGTTATAAGATTTAACAAAACCTTGATTCTTTTACTAATATTATCAAGTTATTGTGCAGAAAGTCACTGCTCTATCTCCTACTTCCATTATAGCTTAGAAGATAGTATCAGTTCTTTTTTTTTAAAGATTTTATTTATTTATTTGACAGAGAGAGATCACAAGTAGACAGAGAGGCAGGCAGAGACAGAGGGGGAAGCAGACTCCCCACTGAGCAGAGAGCCCAATGGAGGGCTTGATCCCAGGACTCCGAGACCATGACCTGAGCCAAAGGCAGAGGCTTAACCCACTGAGCCACCCAGATGACCTTCAATTCTTTCAATAATCTAGCAAAATACTTTTAGAAATCAAGTATAGCTAATAAGTTGACATCAGTTGAATTAGCCAATAAGTTGACATCATATTGAATGTCATAAAATACCATTTAAAACTAGAATCAGAATTAAAGAGAAGACTGAGAACCGACATTTTTGTACAGAAAATACATATGCCAGGTATTTAATGTAATATTATCTCATTAATTCTTATAACCACCATGAAAGTTAGCCATAATAATATCCATTTTATATATGAATATCCTGAGGCTTATAACATTCAAATAAAAGGACAGAAATTATAGATGGTTGGTGGCAAATCCTAAATTTCAACTCTGAAGGATTCAAAGCTGCGGAGGTTTCCATTCCAAGAGCTCTGCTTCACTGAAACATTTATTTCAGCATTGATATAAATAATCCATATATCACACATTTTCAAATTATTTTCATTCAGTAGAATATGAATATACTGATTACTTCAAATACATACTGATATTTCAGTAGGCAATTTAGGATTTGATGGAATCTCAGTTTCATCTACTTAAACAGTAATAATTGAGGTGCATACATATATGTAAGAAAACTCTAACAAAGCTTTCTAATTGTGTGAATTCTATTCAATGGGATTCTGCTTTACCTAGAACTAGTATAACTACAAACCTCATTTTGAACATTACAAAAGCTCTATGGTCACTGATACAAAGCTTTTAGGCAATGACCCATAGTCCAAAGAAGAAAGGTCTTTGAAACAATGCAACCCATTCGCTGGAAAATATTGAAAATGCCCTGTTATTTCTGCTAGTACCCAGTGGTACTGAGAACCAGTCGATGTAGGATACTCTGGGCTGATATCACTGAACACAGGAATTAAAGGCTTTCATGGGGTTACTATTTGGTAAATTAGAACTTGTTGCAAATCAGCACTGATTCTATACATGTAATTTAACATTAGTTCAGGTTACATTTTTAACATTTCTCTGGCTTTGTAATTATACATATAAGACAGGAAATTATTTTAAATTATTTTCCTTCAGTTTAAGTAACATTATGACATAATTATTTCTGTATCAGTTGAACAACCCTGTGGTCTCTTAAGTGAGAATGAAAAGCAGATCCTGTATTTTGTTTTTAGCAAAGAAGTAGCTGGTATCTCTGTGTACCGGCCATGACACTGGCAAATTCATATCAGTTCCTGCCTGACAAGTGCAACCATTACCCATGAGATGATACTGGCCCTGTTCCTCGTGCAGTTAGGGCAAAATTTCCAGTTATTTTTCCTCCAGGTGTTCTTTTGACGGTATTTGTGCAGTTCATCTATTCCTATATTTATTCACTCAATATTAAGAATTGGTTATATGTAAGACTGTGATACGAGCACTGGAGAAACTAAACCTAACAATCAGCAAATTCTAAGTTAAATGATAGAAAACAAAACAAAAAAACAAGATGAGTTTGTTTTTTTCAAATAGTTCCATAACTTACCTAGAATCACACTTTTACCCAGATATCCCTAGGTCACTGACTACTCCTTAACAACAACAACAACAAAAAAAACAAACCAAACCAAACAAAAAAACCCACAAACAAAACATAGAATTGTGTAGATTCTACACAGCTAGGTAGCTTATATTCTGTTTGTTGTTAGGACTTCTGGTCAACACTGCTGACATCTGAAAATTCTATGTAGGAAGCTTCATTGTAAATTTAGTCAGTTCTCCAGTAAAGCCTCATGTGTGTTCCTAGAAATCACTGGGCTATATTAAATCCCCACCTAAAAAACTAAACCAACAATGAAACTTATTGGAAATTTTTATTATGGCACAGCATGCAAAATGTCATCAGTGATACATTTAAAAACCAAAAAACAGAATAAGCAAAATAGAGTAAAATATTATACATTAAATGATTAAGAATTTTATCAATACTCTAATACCTAAATATTAATATAGATATTAGTTTAGATATTAATTTAGATTAATTTAGATATTAATTAATTTAGATATTAATACCTAATATCTAAAACAAAATAGTTTATTGGAAAAGAGTGTGCCGATCATGTAGTGTTAGAAGCTAGAAGTGTTATCTGAGATCAGGTGGAGAGTTGTAATACCAGGAGTGCATGGGTGTGGACCATCTTACACCCTGTGAACTGGAGCAACAAATGTTTGAGATAGCTACCTAAGTGCGGTTTTCATAGCCCACAAGGCTCAGCTCACCTGGGGGCAGTATCCTACATCATTTAGCATTTCAAGGGGACCAAATTATCTATAAGTAAATGTGAAGTTAATGTTTACCCAAATGTTCCCTAATATATCTAACACATTAAAATACATTTGCATTTTCAAAACAACAGTTAAAGAAGAAATGACAGTTTTTAGAATTGACCAACTGACCCATACTGAATAGGATTGAGAAATATACCAATGAGTCTGCACATAGAACTCTTATACTGCCAGCAATTTACTTTAAAAACCTTCAAAATAGGCAAAGTGACAAGTATGTGTAAATTTGTTTTCATCTACACTCAGTTGGTAGATGCTAATCTGCAGAATCTCAATCAGGGAGAGCTCTTCAGAGATGGTTGGTTTTGATTTGAAATACTCAAATCCTAAACCTGTATTCAGAGATGACTGTTGCTTCAATTTACCTTTATCACTGAATCCCTACTGAGCTTTGTCAATTGACGTAATAGGTATTAGAGAAAATTTTTGTTGCAGAATATGAAGAAGAAATATTATATAGACTTCCTCACACAAAAAAAATGTTTTAAGAATCAAACATATTACATAGACTAGACTTTAAGGGATTCAAAGTTTAGCAGTCTGATATAAAATCTGTCCAGAAAGTTACAGCAGCATTCATGTATTCCTGAAATTTAGCTAGAATACTGCTGCATGTACCTTTATGAGGCTCTAAAGAAAGATAGCATCAAAATTCCCAAAAGTTGGGAAACTGAGGCTTTGTTAAACTGGGTATGTTCTACTAACTGTTTCTTTGTCATAGCAAGTAGAATGAATTCGAGATTTATTTTCCTTTCCATTTGGTAGTAAGTTTGTGAAAGAAGAACCTAGACTTCCATCCATTTTAACTACAGGAAATTTATCTGCCACAAACCACTCCATAATTACAAATGACCAAACTGACTTGATTTACTGTAATTCTCATGACCTACCCATCAATAAACATTTCAAGTCTTAACCTTTCCAAAATTGCTTGGTAAACTGGATAATAATGCAAGCTTTATATATATACCTGATATAAACATACCAATTTATATGTATATGTACATATTCACAAACCTATATCCTCATAAACATTTTACTTATAGTTTTATTTGCAAAGCATTGTCATAGTCTTTCTATGTACTTCTGTATCCAGAATATCATTTCATTGCTTTACCAATGTTTTGAGATAAGAATCACCTTCTCCATTTTACTCATGAGGAAACCCTGGAAGCACTGGAAAAGTCAAATGACTTGTTTAATGTAACTTAATTAGCCTGAAGCAGGATCAGAATCCTCGCTTAGTCTTCTGCCTCATCCACAAATAACACTCATGTTTCTGATGCAGTCTTAGAATTTACTTCTAGGTAGTCAATTAGGGTTTGTGGAGTTTCTATTTTCCTCTTAACAGGCTTGTATTTTTATTTGGTGGAGATCAGGACTCATTACCATTACTTGAATGACCAAGAAAAATTAAGACTTGTTCCCAAATAGCCAGCTCCGGCAGAGAGGAGTCCATCAAGTAACCACAAGATTCATTCTGAAACCCCCTGGAGATTCCCTTAATGGAAACTTCTTTTCATATTCTCACCACACCGCTTAGTCATTTAGCCAAGCTGTAGTGAAACAGACAAGTGAATTTTCAGACCCGATTCTATCTCTTTCACACAGTCACACATTTATTCCCAGGGAATAATCTACCCCCTGGGAGTCTCCAGCTGATTGTAAAGTGATTTTCTCATGCTGGGTTTTCTGTAAATCTAATACAAAGCCCTAAGTTTATGAGTTAGTGTAAGAATACAAATGACACCTGTAGACCACAATCTCTTCTTTGAAAAGGTGTAGAAATTAACTGTAGTTAGCAAATCTAAAATTATAACTGTCCAGGGAAGGTAAAATATGGGAATGAGTAAAATGACATTTTCGTTACTGTGCCTTAAAGTAGAGTTGAAGACACTCTGGGGGATAAAGTTCTCAATCATTCATGCACATACACAGTAAATTACCCTAGAAGGAAATTACAGCAAAGTGTTGTACAATGGTGAAATTATTGATTTAGTTTGGCATTTATCCTGAGTTAGATGTGGAAGATCAATTGTTAATATTGTCTTGATCATTTCTAACAGTGCCCGGAGGCATATGAGCAATGACGCAATATATGGACAGAAACATAAGTAAAGGAAAACAAATCCAGGAAGATTGTTCTCTACTTAAATATATTTTTTGGAATTTAGCCTTTGTCCTAATGGAATGGATATAAACTTCCATTTGGACAGCAAGGACCCTATATTAAAGAATTCTTGAGAAATATTAAGTATTTTTAAACTAAGTAGTTTTAATTAAAAAAAAATACCTCACTTTGAAAAGTTCATCTTTTTTTTCTGGCAACAGTGATTTGAATATAAACAAGACAGTCTACTAAATGTGTTTCCCAAATGTTACATATTGGGTAAAGAAATGAGAATTAAATATTCCTAGAACTACCTCGTTTATGTTCTTCTATCTGTTTCTTCATTTCTTATTGTTAACCATTTGTGAAACCTTAGCAGTTATACAATAAAGATTCATTTATTTTGGTTGTACCCATTTCACTATTTATCAATCCATCTTGAATTGCAAACAGGAGACTAGCGTGGAGAAAATATGTTAGGCAAGAAAAAATTAGAAATCAAGAAACAAAATTAAAAACAGAAGCCTGAGAAAGTGAATCCATCTCTATTTTACGCAATGGACCTGACCCTTCTCCACTTCGTCATCCTTTAAAAAAACCACACTCATCCTCCCCATAACTCTAAGAATGGTGTTAAATATGTTAGTTGGATACTTTGCTGCATAACAACGCCTACAATAATATATTTATATTCACTAGAGAGAACGTTTATTTAACACCTACTATTTACCAGATATTATTCCACAGGTTAGGTCAGCAATGACAAGGCCTCTGCCCTCATGAAAATTATAATCCAGTGGCTATATTTAAAATGCTGACTATATTCTAGAATTTTTTTAAACAAAAGATACAAATCCTAGACGTTAATCAGAGCTTTGAAGAAAAAAGTTGTGTAAATACCAGGGGCTTGCAACTGCTATTTTACATAGAGAGTTCGGGGGAGGCTGTGTCAAGATGTGAAGTTTTAGCAGAGAGCTGAATGAAATGATGAAGTCGAAATGATAGTTCAATAAGCAGTTATTTAAAGATTCCCTCTTTTCTCCAAAAATAACATATGGGAAAACAATCTACTATCCAAGAGCTGGCATTTGACTAGCTCACTAGGCTTTCTGTTATTCTGATATTGAGAGTGTCTTTCTTTTTGAAGCCAAAATATGTCATTTTAATGAATTCCTGAAATTAGCAGAGCAATGGGCAACTACTTCTCTGTATCATTATAACCAGATCACAGTCCTTCAAATAATTAAAATGCAGACAAATTATATCTATTGTACCACTTGCATCCTTCAGGCACTTATTAGAAGGAAAATGAATGCACATTAAATGAATTAGAGGTATCTGGAAAGTCACTGGTTGATACAATCAAGAATATGGATTTTATAAGTCTTATAAGCTGGCAAGTGACTTTATAGTTATTTGACCTAATTGATTCCATTTATAAAGATAGAAAACCCAATATCCGCCCATTGAAGAAATCATTTTTGAGCTTAATTGGTAATAAAATGGCAACTTCATATATTTAAAGGTTATTAAACTATATTATTTCTTCTAATGAATATATTCATAACAGAAAAGAGAACCTTGGAAATGTTCACATTGTAACATAAATCTGTTAACCTTTGAGTGTTTAAAATTTTATTCCTTGTCACCTTATTACTAAATCTTTTAAATTTTGAACTATAATCCGTAATCATCTTAATATTACATCAAAATTAGAAATGTAAAATTTGCAGTAGCACAATGATTTCCATGGTAACATTCAACCATGACATAAACACTGCAAGAGATAACAGTATATAAAGGTAGTCAGGCCCAAATGAAAATTCTCCAGTAATTAGAAATGAGTCAATGAAATTATATTCTGTAAAAAGCAAAGTACTTTTTTGAAGAAACAAACCCGTCACTTTATTTTAGTTTAAAATCCTCTATTGACAATAATTTTCCATTAGTGTGTGGCATTGTAAACCTTAGTCAGGGTTTCATTAGGACTTATCTTAAATTTTAACTTTAAGCAGAATAAAGAATCTGAAAACAGTGGATAAACAGACCCAACACCAATGTGAGCTAGATAAAAACAAGATCTCTTGGAAGCAGAATGTTTGCCCATATGAGGTAAATAAATTATTCATTAAAAAAGATGAGAAGTGAATTTTTCAAAAGTAATTACTCTTAGAATTTTACTACAAAAGGACATTTGATTCTCTTCTATAGAAGGAAGATTTTGATACATATTTTCAATTAAAAATAACGGAGGGTTATTCCTCAAAAATCTTTTGACTTATAATGCAGAAATGTCAATGTTAGTGATTTGTTCTAATTATAGTTATTAAATATGCAGTTATTAAATATGAGATTTGGGGGGCTCAGATATTTCCTCAATTTTGTTTTTGTTGTTTTTTAGAGAACATACATGTGATCATATTACTATCTATGTTAACAAATCTGATCTGTTGATTACAATTTTTGGAGTTATAAGAGGAGAGGACATAAACATGAGTATTTTACAGGCAATTATTTTGATAATTTCTAAAATTATCAAATTTTCACCTCAGCTGTTTCACGTTATGACCATACCAAAAAATAATAATAATAAATCAACAGACAATTGCTAACTTTATCTTTAATTACTAACGGATATACATTTGGTAGCCTAGTTCTAACTTAGAATTTGCCATATAAGTGAAATGATCAATGGGATGAAATCAACATTAAGAAAAATCTGGACATCCCAGAGGTATATTTTACTAATGAAATTTATAAAGGTCTTCAAAAGCACAGAATATATTCATCTCAAATGTGTGCAAGAGATGTATGTGGTGACCAATAGCAGACTTAAAAATACCTAATGAGTTTCAATTATTAGTCTCTCATGCATCTACTCCCCCACAACTGATATCCTTGCTACTTATAGTGTAGTTCAAGACCCAGCAGCAAGAACCCACAACCGGGAGCTTGCTCTGGCTAGATAAGTTCAGGCCCTGCTCAAGACTTTGATTCAAAGCATCTGGGTGGCACAGTTGGTTAAGCATCCAACTCCTGGTTTCAGCTCAGGTCATGATCTCAGGGTCATAAGATCCAACCCAGCATCCAGCTCCACAACGGGCTTGGAGCTGCCTAAGATCCATTCTCTCCTTCTGCCCTTCCCCCCTTAAAAAAAGACAGACTTTTTGATTCAGAATCTTCATTTTCATAAGCTGCCTAGGTGATTTGCAGGCATATTACATTTTGAACAGTCGTAGATCTTTACTGGACTCTTCATTTACAAATAAAAAAATATACTTTTTATATAGCCTATTCCTATGGGCACTAACTTCTATCTTAATGGGTTCAATAATATAAACCAGTGTTTCAAAGGTCATAAATTGTCTGACCCCGTAGCTGATTTTATTCCAGGGCATTGGGTTTAAAAATGCAGTTCTGTAATGGCCACTAGTTCCGTGATTCTGAGGTCTCCAATGATGGCATCAAAGGGTTTATTATATGGTCACTCTCCTTCCCAGGGAGGCGCCTGGGTGGCTCAGTTGGTTGGTTAACTATCCAACTCTTGGTTTCAGCTCAGGTCATGATCTCAGGGTAATGGAACCAACCCCCCTGCATTAGGCCCCCTGCTCAGCTCAGAATCTGCTGCAAATTCTCCAACAGGCTGCCTCTCCCTGCCCCGACTGCCTGGTAGTGTTCATGCTCTCTTGCTCTCTCGATTTTATGTATTTATTTATTTATTTATTTATTCACCAGAGAAAGAGAGAGAGAGGAAAAAAGCACAAGCAGAGGGAATGGGAGGCAGAAGAGAAGCAAGCTCTCTGTTGAGCAAGGAGCCCTATATGGGCCTCAATCCCAGGACTCGAGGATCATGACCTGAGCTAAGGGCATATGTTTAACTGACTGAACCATGCAGGTATCCCCAAAAAAGACTTATTATATGGGCAAGATGTCTAGGCTTTCATGAGTAAAGAACACCAAAATTCAGTATTTTTTTTATGTTAGTGTTTTAACAATTTTAAATGTAAATTTGCACTGTAATACATGCAGAATATAGTTTTTAAGTATCAAAATATATTTGCATACATTTAGAAATACTAATAATTATAAATTTGTCTAGCACTTATTATGCACCAGGCACAGTTATGTGTTTTTACATATATTAGCCATTTAATTCTTACAGGTATCTGATGAAGGAGGTACCGTAATTATCTGTTTTCCATATAAGAGAGCTAATGCTAAGAAACATTAAGTGACCTACCCAAAGTTACACAGCTAAAATCTAATGGGCAAGGATTCAAACCACATAGCTTACCTCTAAGTCAGTACCACATATAATTTTTAGATCTTAGGAAAGTTATAGGACATGAAATTTCAATTTTATCTAATTCTGTAAGTTGACCTTTGTGTGAGTTCCTCCTTTGATTTCAGGAAGGTTCTAAAGGACAGAAGTCCCTGGACAGACATAGGCAGAAAATTACCAAGGGGATCGACATGTGTAGAATGACAGAGGCAAACAGAAGATAAAAAGCAATGGCTCAGTGGAAGATGGGCAGAGTGGAGGTCAGAGGATGAGAGAAGGAAGCTCAGGATGAAAGGTATGGAGTTTGTGAAGTTCTATAGCTCAAGAGCTAAAATTATCAATGCGGGGTGTTCAGTTCAGCACACACTGTTCTCCTTTTATGTGAGGCCCAGAGCTCACTAAGGAGAAGGAGACTGCACCAGGGGGCTGAATCAGGTCAAACTGTTTTGGATTTACTTTGAAGTTAATTAACCAAATCATTCTAAGTATTTTCTTTAGAACAAAAGACTTTTGGCTCTCAGTTTTGGCTCAATTCTAGCCCAGACTTGAAATGAAAGGATAGTTCCAATTTGAAAAACTTTTATGAACAACTCAAGTCTCAACTTTACAGAATATCACTTACCATATAGAAGTTGACCATCGCTTTCTTAACACAGTTTTCATTCAAGAGCCCTTAGCAAGTGTCCCAGTGCACCTAATTACACTCTCCCTAATCCAAGGTTTCACTTTTATTCCAGTTATCATCCAGCATGATATTAGTTTCATTTGTAAAATATAGTGATTCAATACCTCCAGGAAACACCCAGTGCTTAACACAGAAGTCCACTTCTTAATCACATCGCCTATTTAACCCATGCCCTACCCACCATCCCTCCCTAGATGTGAGGGGAAAAAAGAAAAAAGGTAGATTGGGATGTGTGTGTGAGTGTGCATGTGTGTGTGTGTGTGTGTGTGTGAATATTAGCCATAAAGAAGTACAAAATCTTGGCCTTTGCAACAACTTGGATGGGACTAGACTGTATAGACTGTATTATGCTAAGGGAAACAAGCCAGTCAGAGAAACACAAATACAACATAATTTCACATATATGTGGAATTTAAGAAGCAAAACTAATGAGCAAAGGGATCAAAGAGAGGGAGAGGCAAACCATAAGATACACCTTCCTCACTTTGTAAGAGCAGCTGATAGCTAGCTCCCAGAATTCCTCTGTTGTCTAATGCTTCAGCGTCTTATTAGAAGAAATTGTGAATCAGGAAATTTACACCATATTAAACCCTTACTATGTGCCAGACACCAGGCTAAATCCTTTACATTCATGATTTATAACAATCACAGAACATTTAGCCCCATTTTATAAATAGCAAAAAAAAAAAAAAAATTCAAGCCTCAGTGTAGTTATTGTGTTGCCTCACTCACAGGGAAATAAAATCAGGAAATTAAGCTAACTCCAAAGCTCTTCGCCTTTCTACCATAGGAAGCTACTTCCACTAAACAACACACTGGGAATGCTTCTCTTTCTTTTTCCAGTAGATGAAAATACCATCTTTATTCTTCCATACTGTCAATTTATCAACTGCATAAAATTCATACACTTCAGAATATTAAAGTAACTTTTATCCCTTGAGCAAGAAATTCTGTGCATGGATCTTCAATGAATTGAGGAATTGCTCCTGCTTTATTCCTTGAAAATTTCAAAACATATTTGG
Source organism: Mellivora capensis (assembly GCA_004024625.1). NCBI lineage: Eukaryota > Metazoa > Chordata > Mammalia > Carnivora > Mustelidae > Mellivora > Mellivora capensis. The sequence goes on along the minus strand of PISX010029001.1, from coordinate 9,142 downwards.
ATTTCCACTTCCAGTACAGATGATGTACTACAGAAACTACATTTTTCCTCCAACCCGGAGTCGCCAAAAGTATACTGACACAGTATATAAAATGATGGTGTTTGAGGCACTGGACATCAACCATCAAAGGACAGTGGCCCTTGAAAGAAGTGAAATCCATTCGTCTATCACTGCTGCAATAAATTTCCATAAACTTGGGTCTTAAAACAATAAAAATACATTTTGTTACTGTTTTGGAGATCAAAAGTCCAAGATTAATTTCACTGGATTAGAGTGAAGCTACTAGTAGGGTTTATTCCTTACAGAGATTGTACAGGAAATGCATTTCCTTGCCTCTTTCAGCTTCTAGCAGTCACCAGCATTCCTTGGCTGTGGCCCCTGACTTTATTTTCAAAGTGTTTCACTACCTTCTTTGGTCCAACAATTCACTGCCTTCTCTGACTCGGAAGCTTCTTTCACATCCTCTTATATGGAGCATTGTGTTTCTATGGGGCCCTCCTGGATAAAGTAGTCTAATCTCAACATTGCAAGACTGATTCTTAAATCCGTTAAGCCTGCAAAGTCCCTTTCGCTACATCAAGTCACACTCCCAGGTTCTGGAGATTAGGGTAAGGACATCTTGGGGGACTAGTTATTGAGCCTACTACAGAAAGCCAGTGAGGTTAAACCCTGTGATTATCAAGACATTTCTCTAAAAGAATGGAAGGAGGGAAAAACAGGTGTAGCCTTGTGGTATTGAATTGAGAAGACAGAGCTGGAATCCAAAAAGACCAAGACAGCTAGAGTTCAAAAGACAAAGTTTCAGGGTGACCAGGGTTTTGTTCTGTTTTGTTGTTTTCCTGTTGAGGTGGGGATGGAGCAGATGAGGGCTGGAAGGAGACAGAAACGAAAGTGTACTTTCCTAAGAATCATATACTATTTGAAAAGTAGCATAATATTACTTAGTAGACTGTAATAAATTAAAGTTATATGCTAGAATCCTTAAAGCAACCACTTAAATAAATATGGCAAAGTTACATTATTTGAATTAAAAAAAAAAACACTATTTACAAGGGTACTTGGGTGGCTCAGTCAATTAACTGGCTGACTTTGGACTCCTATTGTAATCTCAGGGTCCTGGGATGGACCCACACATCTGGCTGCCTGCTCAGCGGGGAGTCTGCTTCTCCTTCTCTCTCTATCCCTGCACCCTGCATGTGCTCTCTATCTCTGTCGAATGAATAAGTAAAATATTTAAAAAACAACAACACTCTTCACTTCAGTGTCAAAATTATGAAAGATGTAGGCCTAAATCTGACTAAAGATGTGCAAAGCTGATAAACTGAAAAGAAGAAGAAAAAAAAGAAGAAACATTGTAGAGATCAACTAAGGACCCAAATAAAAGAAGAAATAGAGTCTCAAAGATTTAATTTAATAAAGTTGCTTCAGTGACTCAGTTGCTTAAATGTCTGACTCTTGATATTAGCCAACTCCTGATCACAGTGTTGTAAGGTCAAGCCCTCATGTTGGGTTCCATGCTGGGCATGTAGCCTGCTTACAATTCTCTCTCTCTCTCTCTCTGCCCCTTCCCTCTCTAAAAAAAATTTAATATTGTTAGGATATGAATTTTCTCCAGTAATATAGAGATCCAATGTTATCCCAATCAAAATCACTGTAGGATTTGTTGTAGAAATTGACAAACCAATTCTAATATGCACACAGAAGTGCAAAGAACCTACAATAGCTAAAAAACTAAAAAAGAAGACAAATTGAGAGGACTAGCATTATGTGATTTCAATACTTATTATGATATGTAGTAATTAAAAAGTTGTGGTTTGGGCATAAAGACAGAAAGATAAAAAAAAAAAAAAAAAAAAAAAAAAAAAAAAGTTGTGGTTTGGGAAAAAAAAAAAAAAAAAAAAAAAAAAAAAAAAAAAAAAAATGAAGTATAGAAGCAGACCCACATGTATATTGATTTTTGACAAAACTGCGAAAGGCAATTCAGTGGAAAATAATAGTTTTTTTTTCCTACAAATTGGTGTGGCACAATTGGACATCCATATGCAAATCAAATAAAATCAGAATATTGATTCAATTCTCATATTCATCTTCATATCTCATATATGAAAATCAACATCCTAAAATTTTTATTTATAGAGCCATACACAGTATTTAATATGTAATAGGCATGCAATCAATAGCACTGTATTGATGATGGTAATGTCTATAGCTATAACATAGAAAACTGGGCCACTCTAAGAAAATACATGGGTTGAGTAGAATAGAGAGAAAGATGGGTAAAAGAATATGAACAACGTTTGCTTTCAGGTGCCTGAGTATAATTCTCCATCATTCATTCCTCTTTCCATGAGAAGGGAGGAAAAAAAAATTAAATAATAAATAAAGGTAAGTTTTAGTAAAGCTGCAATGGCTGCATGGATATGTGTGGGGCATTAGAGTGGTAAAAAAAAAATCCTGGCATGTGGGTGGCTCAGTTGGTTAAGCAGCTGCCTTCGGCTCAGGTCATGAACCTGGAGTTCTGGGATCCAGTCCCACATCAGGCTCCCTGCTCAGCAGGGAGTCTGCTTCTCCTGATGACCTCTCTCCTCTCTCTCTCTCTCTCAAATAAATTTTTAAAAAATCTTTAAAAAAAATCCATCTTTTAATCTACCCATCATGACTGATGGGGTGTTGACCACAGTGAAAAGGGACATTCTGAATAAATCTTTAGCCTTAATATAAAGTGATTATAAGGAGTGTGCAGAAATGTTTTCTTTTTTGATCTGGGAATTGGCTATATGATTGTATTCAGTTTATGAAAATGTGATCTGTATACTAACAGGTACTTTGTTATACATGCATACAAATATATATGTGCAGATGGATACATAAGCACATACATCCACACCTACATGCATACATACATAAAATCTTTCATTCTAAACTTTTGTTATTAATAGGATAGAGACGCTCACTGATTTCCTGTTGTTTAGACGTAGCAAGCTCACTAAAAGAATAGGCAGGCAATATCGGAGCAGGGGATGCTCCAGATGATCTGAAAACCATGCGCAGGGCTATTTGGAGACAGAACAGACACTGAGAAGCCGGTGAGAAGCGGATGACAACACGGTCTATCAAAGTGGAGGAGCTGTAGTTTGTTGGTGTGTTTGGGACTGGGCTGTTTTTTGGTTTTGGTGGAAAAGGAGAGGATTTTGTGAATCTTAGTGGCCACACTGGCAATAGAAGTAATTAAATATAGCATGACAGAGAGAAATGAATGCATTTTGTTCTACGATGTTAGACCTCAGGCAGCACTGAGGTAGTCCTAAAGCACAGAATAGAAGAAAAGTCAGGCACAGAAGTAGGTTTCTAGGAAAACCTGGTGCCGTCTCTTTATTGTAGACCATTTGAGATAGACACTTTATTGTAGACCATTTGAGATGTTCTGAAGATGGTAACATTCCTGGGCCAGGAAAAAGGCCAGGCTGCCTAGATTTAAGGCTGATTTTATTTGCTAACCATTCAAATAGCAAGTCTAACACTAAATCTTTATCTTTTAAGTATAGTTTTCCAAATGATATTTATCATTTGTTTTCTAAAGATTCACAGATTTTGTTTTTGCCAAAACTTCCATTTCACATAATGAATTAATAATATCTTCTGCTCTTAGTGGATTCTGAATAAAATGTCTAAAATACCCCAAGTTTTTCTAAGTTCTGTTTTGAAAATCAAACTCTGGATCATGAAAAACTGACTGAATATAGAGTTACAGGAAAGTTAGACATGTGATTTTTTTTAAAGATTTTTTTAATTTATTCGACAGAGAGAGATCACAAGTAGGCAGAGAGGCAGGCAGAGAGAGAGGAAGGGAAGCAGGCTCCCCACTGAGCAGAAAGCCCCATGCAGGGCTGGATCCCAGGACCCCAGGATCATGACCTGAGCCGAAGGAAGGCAGAGTCTTAACCCACTGAGCCACCCAGGCGACCCTAGACATGCAATTTTTGCAAGTTCTTAGTTAATCTATACCTTTTAAAGATGATATCAGTAATAACTATAGCTATAAAAATCACTATCTGTGTTTGTTATGTTGTTTGGGGAGATGTAAAGCACTAAATTGGTCCCTGCATAGTTTATCAAAATTGGATATCAAAACTAAACAATAGAATGTGTGAGCAGGCAGGAGCCACCAGAAAATCTAAGAGGTTAATTCTTGGCAGGACCATAGATCAACAGGTACCAGGAACCAGAAGGAATAAAAAGAAGAAAGGAATGACAAATCTTGAGAAAAAGATGCAGATACAAGTCACTATTGGCCAAAAGATAGAGGAGCCGTGAACAAGGCTGAAGCCAATTTACATAAACTGCAAGAACTAAGCACTTGGGCATGACTTGAGATTCAGCCACAGAATACAGAATTGGACTTGTTAAGCCATTTCTTTCTTAGATAAGGGTTGATCCCAGGCATGAGAGGCAAAGTGAAGGAGTCATACAGATGGAAACCAGGTGACCTCACATATAGGAGAAAAGGAATTGCTGAGGCTGAGAACCAGAGTGAGACTGGCAGCCGATTACTTATGAAATCGCTTCAGTTCCCATTTGGAAGAACAGGCATATCGAAATAGAGTGAGTTGTTGATCCTTGAGAGATTATAATACTCGTATCTTCTCCCTCCTTCTCAAGGCTATTTAAAAGCATTCTGATGGCATACTAGGACAGTGTGTCTCAGACTTTAATGTGCCTATGAATCACCTGAGAATCTTGATAGAAGGCAGGTGCTGATTCAGTAGGTCTGGATGGGACCTAATGGTTTGCATTTCTAAAATGCACTCATAAGATGCCCTTGATGCTGGTCCTCAGCCTATTGGAGAACAAATGGGTGCTAGGAAAACTTGAGGACTTTAAAATGAAACAGAGCAAAACAAAAACAAAACAAACAAGCTTGAAAATTGAAACATAAGTATGGGGGGGATCTAAAAATTACTTAATATTTCTCAATTTTAGATACTAGTTTTTTGCTAAAAGAAGAGGTATGTAATCCAAGACATTTTGGCCCTCTTTTTTGGGTTATTCTATTGAAGTATCAAAAGGAAAAGGAAAAAAAAATATCTCCCTGCCCTTTTAACAGGGAGATTATGTGGTGTTGAAACATTCATTTGTAATATCTGTACGGAGAATTTCATTAATCAGAGGCATTCTGCAATGAGTTGGCAAAAGGGAATATGAGCATATATCTAAGAAACACTTGTGAATTAGGCATAATGTATAGCACCATCATTAATGCACACAGTCTTGGACTGCATACACCTTGGCTCAGTGCTTAACTTTATCTCTCATTATCAGTGTGCTTTGGGAATGTTATTTCCTCTCTAAGATTTGTGACCCTCATATACAAAGGCAGATATTTATTTAAAAATGAGTTGTGAATTAGATAATATCAAGTATGTAAAATTATTGTCACAATAATGGCAGCTCAGTTATTGCTAGATCATCTATACATACGGGAAAGACATGCTTTTAACCTTGAGGGGAAACCACATTTCTGAATAAGGCCTGCAATTTTGTGTGGGTACTTTGACCTCTCCAGAAGTCATTTTCTCCATTACTAGAAAAGATAAAAGTAAATTGGAAAATTTGGAGTGACTTCCAAAACCATACAGAATCCATGCAATGCCAAGAAAATCAGGTGGGTCTTTTTTTTTTTTATAGGTTCTTTTCATTTAAGTATTTTAGCATTTATTTCCACCCTGATGGTTTAACTGCCTATGAAAACAAATTCAGTCTATGCCATCCAATTAAATTCCTAACCATGTCCAATTGTCTTATAAACTAAAACATCTATTTCTTGGGCATTTTCTATTGGACTGGTACTATATTTAACATATTTTAAATTTTTTATAGTTTTTTTTAATAACAGAGTAATATGAAAAGCAGAGTAGTTAAGGAACTTTGGACAAACGAACTTGCTTATAGATCAATCCAATAAACTACAGTGAATGGAAGGAACTTCTGCCTTTTAGTAGCAATGAATAAGGATCTTTCTCAGTAAAAAAATACTAAATTCTGGCATTTCCAGAAAAAAGAAATTGACAGATTTATAACTGTTTTAAAATCAACTATTGAAACTTAAATGCAGAAATATTTTAACTACCTTAATATTTTATCCCTCAAGCTTGTGTGAAAAATTTAATATAAATGATTTTGAAAAAAGTTAACTATCAAAACTACCTGAATCTGATCTTCATTTACCATTTGCCATGGCATCCTTAGATTGATTTTATTGCTGATGTTCAGCAATAGGATTAAGAAATCTCTATGTTGAACAATAAACTGTTTCTCATCATTGCACAGATTAGGCCACATTTTGGCATGGCACTTGGGTATCTTTTGACATAACTGTAATATTTTGGGCCCAGTTTTACATAAATTTTTGTGCTCAAATAAACCAACTAGCTAGATTTTCCATCCCTTGCACAGAGCACCCCTAGAGGCTCAGTTAATTTTGAGCTATTTCTCACAGTAAGCTTTGGAGAGGAAGTTTATAATCAGAAATTCCCTGATTTCATGGAGTGTCAAGAGTGATTCACCCTTTGAAGAGAAACATATTCATCTAAGGATAGTTTATAGCTAGTTGCTTCTAGGAAGCTTTACCACCAGAAAACTGTGCCATGATACAGAATTTTTTCCCCATAGAGAAACTCCCTAAGACAAGGGTCTGGGACCACAGGGAAATGGTGCCAAGAAAGAAAATTTTCAAAATATAAACACTTCCCAAATATAATACATATCACTAAGCATCACAACTATTGTCCTCATTTTCCAGAAGAAACTGAAGCTTAGAAAGATGAAGTACTTGCTCAAATTTACACAGATAATAAGTGGGAGGGAGATATTTGAATATCCAGCCATTCAACAAATATTTCTTGAGTACATGCAACATGTCAGACACATTAACAAAGCTTGGATTTTTAACCACCACAGTAATGATCTCCTAATACCAATCACAGGAATACAAAGAAGGAAGAATGATGAAGAACATACGTTTCATTATTAATTTTAAAAAGGCAACACTTTATATTTAAAATGTAAACAGAAGCACAAATTTACAATTTACAAAGAATAATTTGTATCTTTTTTTTCCTGATACATAGGAAAAAAACAAATTTTACTTTATTTTAATCATTATTGATCATAATCTCAGTATCAGTCGTCTGAAATATGTACACAACATTACATGTAGAATAGGAAAAGTTACTAAGACTTTCAAAGCATTAGTATTTCAGCAGAACCAGAAGTTCAATGCCTCAGTCATCTTGAGGAAATTCCCTTATGTAATTCTACAGTAAAATCACTCTAGGTATGATTTAGTGACAAGATGAATGCAAATATATTTGATTAATAAATTTAATTTGCTGTCAAATGTATAAAACTAATATACAACATCTTGCTCAAAACAATGCTAAATATTCAAAGATATTTCAGAAACATCTAGAAAGATGGATAATAGCTTGTTCATTTTATAATTAGTTCTGAGGCTGCTATGGAAGTCTTGAGTCATTAAATATCTGAAATCTATTTAACATAATTGATATGCATGCATATGTAATGCTTCTGATTGTAATCGATCCTATAAATAATGCATTTCATTTACAGCACACATCATTTTGATTTGTGTTCAATATTTATTTAAAAATATATATGGTTATTTCTATATTTGATTTCTGAAAGCCATAGATTGAATATTCACAGAATTTGTTTGCTATTTAAACACTACTTGATTCCTATTTAAATGTCAGTCCTCAAAGCATTCAAACAAGAGATATTATTAATCATCAAAAACCTATTAAAAACAAGGTAAGTTTAAAGTTAGTTTTAACATTACTTCACTCTTACAAAATTGATAAATATATCTTGCAGAAATGTAAGCAGTTTGACTACTCATTCAATAGGCCCATGCAGCTCAGATTATCATTTTGCATTTTTATTTTATTTTGAAGTTGTTCTTTGTTTCTGGCTTTTGTTCATCCAATTTCTTTTTTTTTTTAAGATTTTATTTATTATCTGACAGACAGAAATCACAAGTAGGCAGAAAGGCAGGAAGAGAGAGATGGAGAAGCAGGCTCCCTGCTGAGCAGAGAGCCCGACGCGGGACTCCATCCCAGGACCCTGGGATCATGACCCGAGCCGAAGGCAGAGGCTTTAACCCACTGAGCCACCCAGGTGCCCCCATCCAATTTCTTACCATTAGCTTTAAACCACTCATACTGTTACATTTTTGGCAATTCTTTTATTTTTTTATTTACCTAGCTAGCTGTTTATTGTTGCAGAATGCAATAAAAATGTTAATAGTAGGTACATATGACAAGAAGGATAGGGAAATGTGGAAGGGAGTATGGAATTTTTCCTCTCATTTTATACATTTGAATTTTAAACATACCTATTTATATTTTCAAAATCAACAATGCTGGTTGACTGCATGGGAAATGGGGCCTTTTTTTTCTCTTGATCATTTTATATTTAAAGAATTTTAATAGTATAGATACTTACAAAATTTGCTGTGATTCTATGTGGTAAAAATTAATTTTCCAGTTTATTAACAATCTCATGATTTATCTCTTAATCTCCCTGTGAGATACATATGCCATTATTTTCTTGAATCATGCAAAATAAGTTGGGTTTTTTTGGCTACAAAACTAAATTGTTTTACATCATCCTACTTTTAGGAAACAATCAACAGGTTTTCAATTTATGTTAGTAGTTACATTGAGCTTATTTTGATGTCCTATTTTTTTTATTTCATTTCTTTTGAGCATAACAGAATTCATACTTTTTGCACCACACCCAGTGCTCCATGCAATGCGTGCCCTCCACAATACCCACCACCAGGCTCCCCCAACCTCCCACCTCCCGCCCCTTCAAAACCCTCAGGTTATTTTTCAGAGTCCATAGTCTGTCATGGTTCATCTCCCCCCCCAATTTCCCTCAACACCCTTCTCCTCTCCATCTCCCCATGTCCTCCGTGTTATTTGTTATGCTCCACAAATAAGTGAAACCATATGATAATTGACTCTCTCTGCTTGACTTATTTCACTCAGCATAATCTCTTCCAGTCCCGTCCATGTTGCTACAAAAGTCAGGTATTCATCCTTTCTGATGGAGGCATAAT
>PISX010029000.1:0-20702 GCA_004024625.1 Mellivora capensis | reverse complement strand
AGGGTATCATGCTTAGTGAAATAAGTCAATCAGAGAAAGACAACTATCATATGATATCCCTGATATGAGGAAGTGGAGATGCAACATGGGGGACTAGGGGGGTAGAAAAAGAAGAAAAGAAACAAGATGGGGTTGGGAGGGAGACAAACCATAAGTGACTCTTAATCTCACAAAACAAACTGAGGGTTGCTGGGGGGAGAGGGTAGGGAAAGGGGGGTGGGATAATGGACATTGGGAAGGGTATGTGCTATGGTTAGTGCTGTGAAGTGTGTAAACCTGGCGATTCACGGACATGTATCCCTGGGGATAAAAATATGTTTATAAAAAAAAATAAAAATAAAAATAAAAGAAAGGATGAATACCCAACTTTTGTATCAACATGGATGAGTCTGGAAGAGATTACACTGCGTGAAATAAATCAAGCAGAGAAAGTCAATTATCATATGGTTTCCCTCACTTGTGGAGCATAAGAAATAACAGGGAGGACATTAGGAGAAGGAAAGGAAAAGTGAATTGGGGGAAATCAAAGGGGGAGACAACCATGAGAGACTATGGACTCAAGAAACAAACTGAGGGTTTTGGAGGGGGTTGGGGGGGGTTAGAGGAGCCTGGTGGTGGGTATTAAGGAGGGCATGAATTACATGGAGCACTGGGTGTGGTGCATAAACAATAAATCTTGGAACCATTGAAAAAAGTAAAACAAAAAAAATAATAAAACCTCAATGAGATTTAAAAAAAAATTCTCTCTCTTCCTCTGTGCCTCCCCCTGCTTGTGCACCCCCCCAAATAAACTACAAAACAAAACAAACAAAAAACAAAAACTGACATCAAACCTACTAATCAGACATTATCACTGTCTCTACTGACAGAAAATTAGGCTCTGGGAGGTTAAATTACTCGCCCATATTCATCCAGCTTTCTATAGCAAAAAGACCTTGAACCATGCCTATGTAACAACCAAAACCCGAGCAGTTACACATTCACTGACTGCATCACAGGATGCAGAAGAGGGCCAGAAAGGCAGCTGGAACACCAGGAATCCAACCACAGCTCCAGTGCTACAATTCCCTGCGAGCAAGCAATTTCACCTGACCGCACCTCAGGTTTCTACACTTCATCCTAGTGGTATTTTTCCCCCCCAGGATTTAAAAAATTAAATTGCTCAGAGATTAAATACTTTCTATATCAGCTTTGTTCATGCTTATATGCTTACTCCTGAAATAGAGGCTATTTCTTAAAATTCTAAACTTGTGACATCAGATGAAAGATTTAAGACAGGCATCAATCTGTGTTTCAGCATCTAGCTATGTAGAATACTATTATGAAGTCATCCCTTGGGGAAAAGCAAAAATCACACAGTCCTGTGGTTAGGATTTTGGAACAAAATCCCTTTCTATGCTTTACAATGATTCAAAGATAATTTTGGTGAGTGTGTGTGAGAGAGAGAGAGAGAAGTACACCTAACAGGAGAAATAACTTGTTTTATAAGTAAGGCTGCAAAGTGTCTTGTATATTCAGGACACTTCCTATAATTAATGATTCTTGTCCTGCTTGCTATGTTGACTTTGTCAAAATGTCTTAAATGCCTTGTATTCACCTTTTTTCAATATTTTCTTAAAATCAGCAGTTGTTTTTAGGCTACAATTTTAATGCTTAAATCTCTAAAGTGGCACTAGGTGAGAACCACAGCAACACAAATAAAAATTAGGATAATCCTTGGGTTTTTCCTACAGGTTGGCTGAGGAAAAGACTGGAATGGGAGAATGAGAATTAGACATACTTGTTGTTCATATTCAAGAAAGGATAAAACTGTTCTTTGGCTAGAATCCCAGGTCCTGGACTATTAATCATCCTCAGAGAAAGCTTCAGATCAGTACTCCTTCTCTGAAAGTCAGCCAATCAGTGACAGCCCCTTGTCTGTATAAGAACAAATCAGCAAGCATCTTGCTCCAGTGCTCATGTTTCTGAAAGGCAGACATTCATAATCACCTTCCTCCAAAATCACACTAACACAGATGCAAATCTGTCAAGCCCTAACCACTTGTGCTTCTTAGAATGGCCCCTGAATACAGACACGTCTCCCCAAAACTTTATATAAGATGGGCAAGACTGTGCCTTCAAAGTACATCTGTCCCTTGAATCAGGCAAGTGGAAAGTTCTCTTTTATCTCAGATGTGAACTCGATTTATTGATTCACATTTTCCCCAGTCTTTGAATAGTTCATCACATTTACAGTGAGGTATGAGATGCAATCTCCAGTTCTTCTGGTGATGGCTATTAACTTTTATTTTATATGTTTGAAACCCAGAATGCCAAAATGTTAGTTAGTATATATTCGTTAGTGTATCTGGATACATTTTCTGAATAATGAACATTTCTTAAAGAAAAGCCCTTTTGAAGTATGTAATTTGTACAGTGTGTAATTATTTATTCAGTATTAAAAATAGTGGAAAGTCAGTTATAAACCCTGTCATATACTGACAGCTAAGAATGTCGCATGTATAATTTATTCAACTAGTACTAAGAAAGCAATAAAATAAAAACTTTAATAGAGAAATTCAGATGCAGATGAAATAATCACAAAAGAAGTTGTACTAATGTTCTGCACCATGTAATGTTATCAGTTTTGCAGCTCAAGTGACTGACTTTACCATACCAGAAGTAATTTCATATTCCAAAAGTTTTCAATATCTACAAAGAAATAATAGAATTTTTAAAAATGCAATAGCTCTTATTACTATTACAGATATTATCAAAGACCTAAATGTCTCTCTTTTTCTATGGCATAGCCAAGGAAGTACCATAATGCAAAATTAATTATTTTGCTAGTATGATATTTTTTTCTTGTGAAAAAGTCTCCATTATAAGGCTATTGTGAATAAAACAGTATCCACTTGAGTCTTCCAAAAATTATTTGCACAGAGTCTCATAGTGAGTTAGGAGTTAATGAGAAGATTTGCATTGTTTTTGGTGAGACTAGGACATTCCTGTGAAAGTCCATGTAAAGGTGTTGACATGTTTATACAAAGTTGAAGTGAAGCATGACTGATTCTAGGGAAAATGTTAACTGCTTTTCTCACATTTTGCATAATGCTGTTCAAATGGCATCTTGTGTCCTATCAACACTGAAGTCATTATCACAAAATTGTCCTCTTCCTTCAGTAATTATACTGTTTCCACAGAACAATTAAAGTAATTTTATAATTTTGTTATGAGTAAGTATTGTTCAATTCTCTTGCATTCAAAAACCAGTTTGGGATCTGTAAAAAATGCAGTTGACAGTCACATGCAAAAGAATGAAACCAGAATTACTGTCTTACACCGTGCAGAAAAATTAACTCAAAATGGACTAAAGACTTGAATGTAAGACCTGAAGCCATTAAACTCCTAGAAGAAAACATAGGTGGTAAACTCCTTGACACTGGTCTTGGCAATGAGTTTTTGGACTGGATCCAAAAGCAAAAGCAACAAAAGCAAAAATTAATAGGTGACACCACATCAAACTAAAAAAGCTTCTGCACACAAAGGAAACCATCAAAAATGAAAAGGCAGCCTGCTGAACATAAGAAAATATCTGCAAAGCATGTATCTGATAAGGGTTTAATATCCAAAATATATAAAGAATACCTACAACTCAATGACAAATTCAGTTAAAAAATGGGTAGAGGATCTCAATAGACATTTCTCCAAAGAAGACATCCAGATGGCCAACAGACACATGAAAAGATGCTCAATATCACTGTCAGGGAGATGCAAATCAAAACCACAATGACATACCACCTCACGCCTGTTAAAAAATGGCTATCATCAAAAAGACAAGAAATAACAAGTTTTGGTGAGGGTGTTGGAATAAAGGAAACCTCTGTACACTATTGGTGAACATGTAAATTGGTATGATCTCTATGGAAAAGAGTATGGAGGTTTCTCAACCATTTTAAAACAGAACTATCATATGATCCAGTAATTCTACTTCTAGAAATTTATCCAAAGAAAACAAAAACACTAATTCAAAAAGACATATGTACCCCAATGTTTATAGCAGCATTATCTACAATAGCCAAACTATGGAAACAGTCTAAACATCCACTGGATGATGAATGGATAAAGAAGATGGGATATATATATATATATATATACATAATGGAATACCATTCAGCCATAAAAAGGAATGAAATTTTGACATCTGTGACCACACAGACGGAAAAGACATTATGCTATGTGAAAGAAGGCAGATAGAGAAGGCAACTACCATATGATCTCATATGTGGAATTTTAAAACAGCAACAAGAATAATAAAACCAAGCAAATAAATACTGATAACAGACTGGTAGTTTCCAGAAGCTGGAGGTGGGGAGGGGGAGAAATAAGTGAAGATAGTCCAAATGTACAAAATTCTAGCTATAAAATAATTAAGACACGGGGATGTAATGTACAGTGTGGTGAATATAGCTAATAGTACTTCATTTCTGAAATAAGCAGTTAAAAGAGTACATCTTGAAAGTCTTTATCTCAAGGAAAAGAAAAACGTTCTAACAGAAAAACCTTAAAACTGTGTGTGGTAATAGATGTTAACAAGATTTACTGTAGTGATGATTTTGCAAAATATACAAATAGCCAATGATGTTGTATACACCTGAAACTAATATGACATCATATGCCATTGTACCTCAACAACAACAACAAAACAGAAGGCAAGCAACAACAATATAGAAGGCAAGAACAAAACACACACACACAATAAAAGAAATGCAGTTGAGAGATACCTGAGTTTACCTGAAGCACTAAAATTATACTTCACTTCTGTTTAAAAAATTCTTGTTGACTTTTTACATAATCTATCAAGGCCTACTTACTTCTCGTACATAGTTCCCAAAATCTCATTACTGGTAGCATCATGCCACTTGAGAAGCACAACCAGTGTTACTCAAGTATTTCATTGCTCAAAGGCATTTGTTGGGTACATTCAAGAAAGAACTGTAATGTTGTAGGCAATTAGTATTAAGGCTGTATTCAAAAGCCACAACATCACTTATTAACAGGGAAAGAAATTCCACTTTGAAGTGGATAATTATTATGCCATGAAAGATGGCATTATGTGCTTCAACAAATCAAATTTATAGAGCAATTCTCAGAGTTGTGAACTTTAAGCCAGTACATGTTCACTATGCTGGCTCATGATTTTCTTATTAATAAAGATTCAGTGGGCAAAAGCATGAAATAAGTTGAATGTGACCACTGAAGAAGCTATGCTGTGATGGAAACGGAACATATAATGCAAAGGCATGGAAATTTCATCAACAAATTTTGCAAAACAAGGATTGTTAGAAAGAAATCATCAGAGAAACACAATTAAAAAAAGAGGTCTGATATTTAGAGACATAATTTATTTCACATTAACAACTTTTTTAAATATAAGTGTGGCCCATGAAATATTTTTATTTCAATGAGTATATGCATAGGCAATTTGCAATAATTCAGATTTAACAATGCATCCTGCACCTTTTTTGTTTTTTGCTAAATCTGGTAACAGTCTCTGTAACATTGTTTTTAAATGCAAATAAAGCAACTGACTCACTTTGGATATTAAGACAAACTACGCTTCGAATAAAAAGTCCGTTTTAAATGTAACAATATCAGGAAGAAGAACAAATGAAGAAAAAGCTCATCTCTGCTGAATCAGGTAAGACTGAAGAGTTATTCCTTGAGGGTTCTTCAGCGAATAGCTCCATTTTGAGAGGATGCTTCAAGGCAGAGTTCAGCCTTGACAATGTGAACGAGTCAAATGATGACATTCAAGACTTATGAATTCTGTAATGCCTGGGTGGCTCGGTCTGGTAAGCATCTGCCTTTGGCTCAGGTCTTGATCTCAGGGTCCTAGGATCCAGCCCCACATTGGGCTTGTTGCTGAGCAGATAGTCTGCTTTTCCCTCTCCCTCTGTCCCTACCCCTGCTTGTGCTCAAGCCCTCTCTCTCTCTCAAATAAATACATAAAATCTTAAAAAAAATTATGAATTCTAAGCCATAGCCATACTATGGGGAGAAGAAATTCCCTTCCTGAGAAATTCCCAATCCAGGCAAAAGGTAAAAGAAAGGGAGACGGGTGACTGATGAAATCTGATCTTTTCCTTATCCCCATGACATAAAATAAACTAGATTTCTTTCCATTATAGTAATTTGTATTCTGATTATGCCATACAGGTGGGGAAACAAAAAATTAAACAGTCTTTTTGTGATATACTTATGATAATGAAAAATGAATTTTGTAATTAAACTTCAGTTAAGTCAAGATCCGAAACAATAATCTTTGACCATGCACAGCCCTCCTGTAGGTAATGTATTCTTATAATTTCAAGATTATGTACAATATGATTCCCCTTATTTGTTGATCTTGACGGCAAAACCTCTCTCTATCATATACTTCTACCTTCAGAGCTACGAGTTTTTATATTCAATCTAAACTGGAGTTTATGCTACCTTTACATTTTAGCATTCATATTTTATAGTTTAATTTGACCTCAAAGTGTGGGTTAGCAGCTTGGTGAAATATTGAGTGGCTTATAGGAATGATCTAGGAGTTCTTATTTTGAACCCTGTGACTGCTTTCAAAATATAGATTTGACAAATCATCTTGAATTTTATCATCTGTCTTTAGTGGGCACTTATAAAAATAAACTGTTCCTCCATCTTTGTGATTCATCACTAACTGTGCTTATGAATCTACGTGGATCTACGTGGATCACCAAGGAAATGATTCTGCTCTATTTGGATCATAAATATAGGTGCTGAGAAAGAGAAAGGAAGGAAGAAAGGGATAGAGGGAGGGAGGGAGGATGGAAGGGAAGGTCTACTAAGCCTGTGGGTGAGAATACAGTGTATTAGGAGACTCTCAGGGGTATCATTCCATGCACATTCACCCTACACAGGTTATGATACCACCCTAAACAACTTGAGGTTGGAACTATCACACATCCCAATGTTAATTGAGATTTCTTCCAATAATGTTACTATGAGGAGTATGAAATAAGGAACTCATCTAAAAGCTGTGTCAAATCTGCCCTGGATCAAGTTATCAAGTTAGAATAGGGGAGAAGATAAGAACAGAATTTACCTTTCTTAATTAGATTAAATCCAAAGGGTAAAATCGGTCTACATCTTGTCTTGAGCACCAGAGCTACTCAGGCTCTAACACCATCATGGCAGCTGAAACTTGACGCCAGCCTCACCAGCATCTGGTCACAGCTCAATTGAAAGTGGTGGTTTCTTGCTTACAAATACATGAGAGCATGTAGAATGCTCCAGGATTTTCCCCCAGGGTGACATGCTTCACAGTTAGTTCCCCTTTACACTCAGAAACAAGCATCTTGGCTTCAGGCTTAATCTCCATAACTATTTTAAGGGTCAATTCTGAGGGAGCTGATGAGTCCTTTGTCCTCAAATCCCTGCCACAAACCCCATCAGCCTCAGAGTGAATGTCTCTAAACATTAATTTTTATGCCCATGTCTTTACCCCACTAGATAACAAATCTTGGTAAAGTCTAGGCTCATCTGGGTTTTGTCCCCATTCAGAGCTTGTCTGCTACTTGACACATACTTAAAACTTTATCTACCTTTATTTCTCAGTCTACCTCCCTACAAACTCAATATGGCCATTTTTTCTCACCTCCACTATGTTCAATTAGCTTTCTGTTCCTGTGACATGAATTAGATAACACAAGTTCTAGTCTAAGAAACACCTTTGGGCATGTCTCTATGACTAATGACCAACTGGTGACCATTTTGTGTCTATAAGAGAAAATGAGAGGCTTGATATTTCTAGTCTTTCTAAATAACATGCTTTATATTTTCAGCTCTCTAAATAATATGACAACCACCTGGCATTTATTCCTCAAACACCTTTTGCATGCTGTGTGCTACCAAACCAATGTTGCAAATGGTCGGTCAGTCCTAGCCTGCAGACATTTTTTTACATGAACCATACATTCTTCACCTACATAATTTTTAAATTATTTGCAAACACTTAAAATTTATGAAAATTGCAATGTAAGTCATTCTCACAATTTGAATAATTGGAATATCTGGAAATACTGGTCTCTTTCCCACATGCCATTATCCCCACTGCCACAGTCTGCATTACTTCCTGCTATCTACACCAAAGTATAATGTTGACCACAACACCATTCTTATTTTTATAGTAATGGTAAACAGAAAATAGTTAAATTTATCTTGTGCCCAACTCTGTCAGAAACCAGGAAATAAAACAGGGACATATTTAGGAAAAACAGAAAAGCATATATGCTTCTTAAAGAACACCAACCTCTTTAATAGACAAAAAAAAAAAAAAAAAAAAATTTCTTCCTGGGAAAGAAATGCTCCTGGCTTGTTGCATTCATGCTACTTGTGTATCTCCTGTAAGTATTGTTCTTAGATTCTGCAATGGACAAAGAATCTGTGAACTATGGCCAAATCCAACCCATTGCCTCTTTTTGTAATTAAAGTTTTATCAACAAATAGTCATGCTCATTCACTTACATATTGTCTTTAACTGCTTTCACATACAATGTAAGAGCTGTATAGTTCCACTGTAGCTCTCTTACCCCAAAGACATTTACTGACTGTCCCTTTACAGAAAGCTTGTTGATTCCTGCTATAGGATAAACAATATCCAGGAAAAAGATGGCAGCTCCAAATTTGATGGATCTTAAAACCAAAAATATGAGATCACTTGGGTGGCTCAGTCAGTTAAACACCTGCCTTTGGCTCAGGTCATGATCTCAGGGTCCTGGGATTGAGCCCCAAGTTGGGAAACCTGCTCAGTGGGGAGCCTGCTTCTCCCTCTGCCTGCTGTTCACCCTGCTAATGCTCTCATTTTCTCCCTTAAATAAATAAATAATCTCTAAAAAAAACACAAAAAATATGACTAGCAATAATGTTAACCGCATGTAATCAAGTGCCAAATTTCTTGAGAAACATTTATAAGCACAGTAAAACTTACAAAAAGTGAGAGATGAAGATTAACTAACAGTTTGGAAAAGAATTCTAAAAGACACATTGGTGAGGATAGCTAATGAATATATTTTAAGGATATGTTACAAACTAAATGTAAATATCTCCAATTTTCCTTGGTTAGAAAGTTACTGTATAAAGCTCTTTCCTAGAAATTAAAAAAAAAGAAAACAACACTTTTAATTATATTTCTATGGAACATATATGGAGACAGATGACACTGATAAAATGAAAGACACAGAAGCTAGAAAAGGAATGTCTTTAACAGAGTTTGTTGTTTTCATTTTTATATTTCCCAATGGAATGTGGATTAATATATTTGACTTGTAAAATTTCATGATGGAAAATAAGATACTGTCTCAATATCAAAATAAGACATTGGCAAAGACATGAATATATTCTCTATGTACATATCATTGTCAAATTAAATCATTTTATGATATATTTAATAAAGTTCTTCACTTTCTCTAATGATTTCAAAATACAGCTATGACCAAATAAAAGTTTTATCAAAGAGAAAAGTGGAAAAAGCACTATGAGCATTTCCCATTTATGATATGTCAATACAGTACTATATCTATCAGACTTTATGTGGCGTCCACAAAGTAGGGTAAAAACAGATTCTTCACTTTCTAACTATGATAAATAGAAGGAAGATTTTTTTTCAAGAAAAAGAGTTTTTTGAGAGGAACTTAATTATGATTTGGTTTATAAATTTTACAGTCTTTCAAAAATAAACAGAGAGTCTGTTCCTTAAAGAACCATCAATTCTACAAGATGCTAAAGATGTAGGACTCTTAAATGAAGTGAAACAACAGTAATCATGTTTGAGTCAACTCTATGCCAAATGAATCAATACAAGATGGTATCTATACCATTTATCTCCTCATTTGATATGAAAGAAGATCAATCACATAATCACATTATCTCTGAAGTGTCAAGAAGGCAGAGTAAGTGGAACTGGCTATGTGAGACAAAGGATATGCCAGGATGGGTGAGATGCTGACCCACACTACACCTTCACATGGAAAAGATGCTTGAGAGAAAACTATTTCTCTAGAAATGACTGACATCCATGAATGTAAAGACTCTCTTACTATGTCTTCTTTTCTGATCTGTAACTCTTTTCTTGCAGAAATATACAAACAATAAGAGCTATGGTTACAAAAACAAGAATTCAGTGCCGAAATTAAGTATATTGCTGAAGGACACTACTTCTCAGTTCCTAAGAAATAAAAAACACCAGAAAGCAGCAATGTGGAGGCTCTCCTGGAAGAAAACATATCTATCCTAGTTCTGAAAGATGAAACAGGGTTATGCGGTTGAAAAGGCTCTAGGCGGTGGAGGACAGAGGGGAATGCTGCAAAAAAGGACACAGATAAGGAATATAATCATCCACTGTGTCACCAAATCTCAAATGGAGAGCCACATTTTCCACCAAGTTGTCCCCATTATGTCCTCAATATTTCAACGTCATTCTGCTTTTTATTTACGTGCCCAGAAAAGTGTGTGGGCCCTGGTCTCTAAGTATAGTAAACACCCAGCAGAGTGCTCAGAAAAATTCTTAGAACAAAGTAGGCTACTGATCAATCTTTAATTGAAAATAAGTAAAAAAAATAAACAAATAAATAAATGCTTATATCGCAAAATGGTTTCAGGTTTTCACATTTTTTTCTTGCCTAGTTCATTGCAATCGATTCTTAACAAGTTCCCCTGCCTACTATTCCATTTATCTCCTCTAAACTGTGAATGAGATTATAACATTTTTTGATACAAAAAAAACACAACTTTTTAGAATCTTCCAATGATTGATCTTCAATAACTCTGACATATTGCTGTGATGACATAAAAAGAGAAAACCCACTTGAAAAGCAATTTTACCCTAAATAGTAACACGTTTTCTTTATTAAGTCCACTCCTGAAAATCTATTTACATAGGGATATAATTCCAAATATAGAATATTAAAGTTAGGTCCAAAAGTTGTTCATTGTAACAAAAATCACAGTAGTAAAAAATTCTAATAATCTAAATATATAACAATAAGTAGACACTGCTGAAATTCTGGCATTTTCTCTCAATGCAGTGATAGTAAAAACATTAGAAGTGATAACATGAGAAGTGATATTAATGTACCAGTGCAAATGACAGCACAACTTAAAACAGAATTTAAATTTTATAAACAATTTCAATATATATCTGTGATTTTACATATTGCATAATTCATATTCATCCATTCAGATATAACCTTACACTTACATGTATGTTAAAACCATGATATGATATAATGTACATAATGTAATGTATATAATGTAATATGATATATATGTATAATAAAGTTATATATGTGCATAGAAAATTGTGGAAAACAACACAATTAACATTTTTAACTTTATCCTCTGAAATGAGAACATTTTCAATCTTTGTATTATGTAGTTAAGGCTTTTCTGGACTATTATAATGAGTGTTTATTTTAATAATAATTTAAAAACTCAAGATCAAGAACTGCCAGGGAAGATGGCAGAGGAGGATCCTAGGCTCACCTTGTCCCATGGAAACAACTACATCACACCCACATGAGTGTAAATAATCCAGGGACTGACCAGAAGACTGGCAGAACAGACTCTCCACAGCTAAATGTAGGGAAGAGGACATATCAAAAACAGTAGGAAGGGTAGAGACAGTCAGGAATCAAGCTGACCCACAATTGCCCACAGAAGGAGGGTCACTGCAGGCATGAAGAGGGGAAAGGAGCAGACCCCACACCAGACACCCAGGCATAAGGGAGCTGCCCTGGAAGACTAAGCCCCATAACATTTGGCTTTGGAAACCAGAGGGACTTAGTTTCTCCAATTCTTATCAACAGCAAGGCTTAACACCTGGAACTTTAAAAACTAGCTGCCCAGCTCTGCAAGAGCCCAGAGGGTAAGAGGAAATGGAGTCCCCACTGTTAAACACACAGCAGAGCAAAGAACCCCACTGAGATATAATAAAGCAGCAGCAGTTTGAAAAACATCCAGGGTACACTAGAAGGGGATCTGTTTACTCATCTCAGCATATGTGCTGAGTAGGACAGTGACCTTTGGGAGACTTCTCAAATAACAAATGGCACCTACCATTTCCCTCCCCTGTCCCCCAGCCTAGAGACATGGACACTTACGGGAACAAACAGAGCACAAACACTCCACCTAGCTTGCTCACAGCTCTCCCTACCCCCGGACACTTCTGCTGACCCACCCCCCTCTCCAATGTGCCCTCAGTAGCAGTTCCCCAAATCAGCACCAGGTCCCCTCCCACAGCCAACCTGCACAATCTTCATTAATACTGTGCATCCTGCTCCCCAGACTTTCTGCAAACCCATGCACCCCTCCCCCCATTCCAAATTCAGGAATCTTCCCAAGTGGAGCCACAGGCCTACCAGTGTGCAAACAGCAACAACAGTGATTCTTGCTCCAAGATGAGAAGAAGATAACCACACACACCAGTGTGACTGCACCCAGAGCAATGGTTAGGGGTAGACATCTGGTCTGACAGCAGGCCCTGCCCACCAATGAAACCCTCCCAGAGGACAACACTGGGAGAAACTCCTGCAGTTCGGTGCTATTGCATCTCTGGCAAATGACTGGTCTGACCCAGTCCAAACAAAGGGTGGCTCCAGACTAGCCTTTTAACAACACAGGGACTAAACACTGCCCACAACAGGCAAAGAGATTCACTGGACTAAAGTGGACTAAAGAGACAACAACTGGATGCACATAACACACACAGGAGACAGCCTGAAACCACCAGGTTTAAATGAACAGGGGACCCTGCACTGCAGGGCACCTCCTCTCCATAAGGCCACTATTTGCAAGAGCAGGAGATGTAACTGACTTCCCCAATACATAGAAAAACAGACACAGAGAGTTGGACAAAAGAGGAGACAGAGAAATATGTCCCAAATGAAAGAATAGAACAAAATCACAGCAAGAGATCTAATCAAAACAAACATAAGTAATATGCCTGACAGAGAATTGAAAATAATGATCATAAAGATATTCACTGGACTTGAGAAAAGAGTGGAGTAACTAATGAGAATTCAAATAAAAATTAAAAAAACAACAACAGACTTTTAACTATATAGAATAAATAGATGGTTACCAAAAGGGAAGTAATTAAGGGAAAGGGTTATATCAGTGATGGGGATTAAGGACTGCACCTATTGTGATGAGCAACGGATATTGCATGCAAGTGTTGATTCACTATATTGTGCAACTAAAATTTATATTACACTGTATGTTAACTAACTGGAATTTAAATAGAAACTTAAAGAATAATAATAATTATTTAAAAGACTGGAACATATACAGAAGAATGAATCAGAGATAAAGAACCCAATAACTGAAATTGGAAATACAGTAGATTGGATGCACAGCAGACTAGAGGAAGCAGAATAGATCAGCGACCTGGAGGACAGAGTAATGGAAAGTAAGCAAGAGGAAAAGGAGACAGAAAAAAATAATAGGAGTAAATGAAAATAGATTAAGGGAACTCAGCACACCATCAGGCATAAAAACATTCACATTATAGGGATCTCAGAAAGAGAAGGAAGAAAGGGGGCAGAAAATTTGTTTGAAGAATACTAGCTGAAAACTTCTGGAATCTGGGTAAAGAAACAGAGTCCAGATCCAGGAAGCACAGAGAGCTCCCAACAAAAATTGACCCAAGGAGGTCCACATCAAGACATGTAGTTATTAAAATGGCAAAAGTAGTAAAAAAAGAGAGAATTTTAAAAGCCACAAGAGAAGAGAAAACAGTGGCATACAGAAGAAAAACCCTATATATAGGGCTATCAGCTGATTTTTTCAGCAGAAACATCACAGGCCAGAAGGAAATGATATGATATATTCAAAGGACTTAAAGAAAAAAATCTGTAGCCAAAAATATTCTATCCACCGAGGCTATCATTTAGATTAGAAAAAGAGATAAAGAGTTTCCCAGAAAAACAAAAGTTCAAGAAAGTCATGACCACCAGACAACTACACAGTACAAAAAGGTTAAAGGGGATTCTGAGTGAAAAGGAAAGACAAACTATAAGTATGAATAAGAAAAGCAGGAAGCACAAAAGCAGTAAAATTAAGTATGTCTATAAAAATCAGTCAAGAGATTCACAAAATTAAAGGATGTAAAGTGTGACACCATGTACCTAAAACGTGACAAGGAGAGGAATAAAAATTTAGTGTTTTTAGAATGGATTCAAACCTCAGTGACCATCACCTTAATAGTAGTGACTGTTAAATCCACAGGATGTTATAAATAAATCAAAACCCATTAACAGATAAGGAAAAAGTAAAGACAAGAATAAAACCAGTAAACCACAAGAAAAGAAAGCAAGAGAAGAAAAGAACAGAGGGGCACCTAGGTGGCTCAGTGGGTTAAAGCCTCTGCCTTTGGTTCAGGTCATGGTCCCAGGGTACTGGGATCAAACCCTGCATCGGGCTCTCTGCTCAGCGGGGAGCCTGCTTCCTCCTCTCTCTCTACCTGCCTCTCTGCCTACTTGTGATCTCTGTCTATCAAATAAATAAATAAAATCTTAAAAAAAAAAAGGAAGAAAGAAACAGAGAAGAACTACAAAATAACCATAAAACAAGAAATAATATGGCACTAAATACATAGCTATCAAAAATTATATTGAATTTAAATGGACCAAACACATCAACCAAAATATATAGGGTGACAGAATGCACAGAAAAGGAAAACCCATCAATATAATGCCTATAAAAGCCTATTTTTGGACCTAAAATCACAGGCAGATTGAAAGTAAAGGGCTGAAAAAATACTTATCATGCAAATGGAAGTGAAAAAAGAGCAAGGGTAGCAATACTTGTATCAAACAAAATAGACTTTAAAATGAAGACTGTAATGAGACAAAGAATACTATATAATCATAAAGGGGACAATCCAGCAAGAAGATATAATAATTTTAAGTATTTATGCAACCAATATGGGAGCACCCAGATACCTAAAACAATAACAAACATAAAGAAACTAACCAATAGTAATACAAAAATAGGAGGGGACTTTAACACCCCACTTACACCAACAGATAGATCATCTAAACAGAAAATCAACCAGGAAACAGTGGTTTTGAACAACACATTGATCAGATGGATTTAAGAGACATATTCAGAACATTCCATCCTAAAACTGGAATACACATTCAAGTGCACACAGAACAATCTCCAGAATAAATCTCATGTCAGGCCACAAAACAACTCTCAACAAATTAAAAAAGACTGAAGTCATACCATACATATTTTCTGATCACAACACTATTAAAGTAGAAATCAACCAAAGGAAAAAAGTCTGCAAAGAATACAAATACATGAAAGTTAAATGACATGCTACTAAACAATGAATGGGTCAACCATAAAATAAAAGAGGAAATTTAAAAAATACACAGATACAAATGAAAATGAAACACATTGGTCCAAAAACTTTGGAATGCATCAAAAGTGGTCTAAAAAGTAAGTATATGGCAATACAGGACTACCTCAAGAAGCAAAAAAAGTCTCAAATAAACAAGCTAACCTTATACCTAAAGGAGCTAGAAAAAGAAGAACAAGAAAACCCAAACCAGGAGAAGGAAAAAAATAATAAAACTTAGAAAAGAAACAAATGATATAGAAACTAGAAAACAAAAACAAAAAGCAACCAACAACAGAACAAATCAATGAAACCAGAAGAGTGGTCTTTTTTTTTTTTTTTTTAAGATTTTATTTATTTACCCGACAGACAGAGATCACAAGTAGGCAGAGAGGCAGGCAGAGAGAGAGAGGGAAGAAGACCTTCCACTGAGCAGAGAGCCCGATGCGGGACTCAATCCCAGGACCCTGGGATAATGACCTGAGCCGAAGGCAGAGGCCTTAACCCACTGAGCCCAGGAGAGTGGTCTTTGAAAAGAAAAACAAAATTAATAAACTGTTAACCAGACTCATTAAAAGAGAACAAAATCAACAACTTCAGAAATGAAAGAGAAGAAATAATAACTGACACCACAGAAATACAAAGGATTATAATAGAATATTATGAAAAATTATATGCCAACAATTGAACAAGATAGAAGAAATGGATAAATTCCTAGAAACATATATACCAAACTGAATCAGGAAGAAACAGCAAATTTGAACAGACCAATTACCAGCAATAAAATTGAATCAATAATCAAAAAACTCCCCAAAACAAAAGTCTAACACAAGATGGCTTCACATGCAAATTTTACCAAACATTTAAAGGGAGGAGGGGATTTAATAACTATTCTTCTAAAATTATTCCAAAAAATAGAAAGAGAAGGAGGAAGTGCTTCCAAATCCATTCTATGAGGTCAGCATCACACTGATTTCAAAATCAAATAAAGACACCATGAAAAAAGAAAACTATAGACCAGTATCTCAGATGAACATAGATGCAGAAATTATTAAGGAAATATTAACAAAACAAATACAACAACATATTTCTAAAAAATCATCCACCACAATCAAGTGGGATTTATTTCTGGGATGCAAAGATGATTCAATATATACAAATTAACCAATATGAGACATCACACACAAGAGAAAAGACAAAAACTCTATGACCATTTGAGTAGACACAGGAAAAAAGCATTTGACAAATTACCATGTCCATTTATGATGAAAACCATCAAAGTGGGTTTAGAGGGTACATACTTAAATATAATAAAGGCTATAGACAAAAAACTAATAGCTAACCTAATAGTAAATGGTAAAAAACTGAGAACTTTTCCTCTAAGATCAGGAACAAAATAAGGATGTCCACATTTACCACTTTTATTCAACATAGTACTGGAAGTCCTAGCCACAGCAATCATACAAGAAAAAGAAATAAAAGGCATCCAAATAGGTAAGAAAGAAGTAAAACTATCACTATTTGCAGATGACATGATACTATATATAGAAAACCCTGAAGACTCTACCAAAAAACTGCTAGAACTGGTAAATGAGTTCAGTAAGGTCACAGGATACAAAATCAATATGCACAGATCTGTTGCATTTCTATACACTAATAATGAAACAGCAGAATGAGAAATTAACAATCTCATTTATAATTGCACCAAAAAGAATAAAATACCTAGGAATAAACTTAACCAAATAGGTGAAAGACCTATAACTCTGAAAACTATAACACACTGATGAAAGAAAATCAAGGTGACACAAATGGAAACTAATTCCATGGTTCATGGTTTCAAAGAATTATTAATGCTTGGGTGTCCAAAGTACCCAAAGAAACCTGATTTAATGCAATCCCTACCAAAATGCCAAAAGCAATTTTCACAGAACTAGAACAAAGAATCCTAAAATTGGTATGGAGCCACTTAAGATTTTGAATAGCCAAGTCAATCTAGAAAAAGCAGAACAAAGCTGGAGGTATCCCAATCCCAAATTTCAGAATATACCATACCACAAAGTTGTAGTAATCAAAACAGTGTGGTACTGGCACAAAACAGACACAAAGATTCATGGAACAGAACAGAGAGCCCAGAAATAAACCCTGGGTATATGGTTAATTAATCTTTAACAAAGGAGACAGGAATATCCAATGGGAAAAAGGATTTGTTCAACCAATGGTGCTGGACAACAACATGCAAAAGAATTCAACTGGACCACTTTCTTGCACCATACACAAAAATGAACTCAAAATGGATTAAAGACCTACATGTGAAACCTGAAGCCATAAAAATCCTAGAAGAGAGCATAGGCAATAACTTCTCTGACAT
The DNA here is from genome assembly GCA_004024625.1 of Mellivora capensis. Lineage (NCBI taxonomy): Eukaryota > Metazoa > Chordata > Mammalia > Carnivora > Mustelidae > Mellivora > Mellivora capensis. Next base: position 2,928 of record PISX010029000.1, on the reverse strand, counting down.
GAGCTGTACCAACACCTTTCTAGATATGTGTAGGCAAGGGAAACGAAAACAAAAATGCACTATTGGGGCTACATCAAAATAAAATGCTTCTGTACAGTGAAGGAAACCATCAACAAAAGAAAAAGATGACCTACTAAATGTGAGAAGATACTTGCAAATGACATATCCAATAAAGGGTTAGTGTCCATAATACATAAAGAACTTAGATAAGTGAACACCAAAAAATTAAAAAAAAAAACAATCCAACTGCAAAATGGGCAAAAGATATGAATAGATATTTTTCCAAGGAAGACATCCAGATGGCCAAAAAACACGTGAAAAGATGCTCAACATCACTCATCATCAGGGAAATACAAATCAGACCTATAATGAGATATCACCTCACACTGGTCAGAATGGCTGAAATTAATACAAGAAAACAAGGGTGTGGGGAAAAAAGAACCCTTGTGCAGTGTCGTGTTGGTTCGGCCAGCAAACCCTAAGAGGGCAAATGAAAAGATTACTCCAAACACCTAACTAAGGAGAAAGGAGAAGATCTGAGGACTAGATGCTCTAGTGGAGAAAAACCCCACACCAAACTCTACCTCCATTCTTATTATGCAAATTATCAAAGAATCAAGATTAGAAAGGAATGATGCAAAGTTTTAATACCTAGGGTAGGGACATTTCCAGGCATTGTGTGATTAGAACTATCTGCATTCCTGACTTGCAGGCAGGGAGTAGGTGACTATTAAGGATATATGTCTGATCTAAATTAAGCATCCGGATGAGACAAGATGATGGGGAACTAGGAGGAGGCTCCTTTTCAACCTGTCCCCTAAAGTGAGCTGATTACCTACCAAGGAACTCCGATCACCCATGAAATCTGACTGAGATCAGAATTCTACACGTCAGGATCTCTACGGGGGCAGAAGACACCAGTGGGCAGGTAAAGCAGAGTGGGAACGTCGGACTGGTATTGGAAGATAAACAAAAGGGGGAGGGAGCGACCAGAGGAGACTCACTGGAAAGTAATACCTCAATATGAGAGCCTCCTGCGTCTGGGGACCAGCATTAACTTGGAGTCTGGTTGAAAGCACTCAAAAAGAGCAAAGGATTGCTGGGGGAAATTGAGGGAATTGGGGCGGTTAGGGACAGGGACAAAGTCCCCGGACATGGGACAGCTAACCTGGCGCTGAGCCAGAGAGAGTGTAGCAGAGAAACCAGGTCTTGGTCCCTGAGCCGCCAGTGCGCCTGAGAACACCTGGGGTCCAGTGAGGGGCTGGGAATGTCGCCAGCTGGCAGAAACATAGCCTTTTTGCACTCTTCCACGCGAGTGCCACGCAGCGCTATCAGAGCCTGAGACGCGCGCGCCCCACACTCTCCCCTGAGAGAGGTGCACGAAGGCACCAGCCCGGCGCTCTCGGCGCTCTCAGTGCTCTCGGTGCTCTCAGGAGACGCGCGTGCCCACACTCTCCCCTGAGAGAGGTACAACGCACAGGCACCAGTCGGGTGCTTTCGGCACTCCCAGCCCGGGCCAGTGGGAAAATCTCAGTGCGCAATCACAGCATGGAACCTCTCTGGCAGTCCGGAACTGCCCAGACAGCCGCTGCTGTTGTGGTTTTGGGTACAAAGCAGGAGTTCCTGTGTCCCCAGGGACCGCGACTCGGAACTTGCTCCGCCAGCAGCCAAGGGGGAACTTATGTGCTCTGCAGCACCCAGAGGGGAGCAGACTGAGGCTTCTCTCTGAGAGAGAGGTCTGGGTGCAGTTTGCTTTCCTCTAAACCTCCAAGAACCCTCGGGAACTGCCAAGGGAAGAGAAAACAAATGAACAGTCATAAAAACCTCCAGAGAACAAAAGCCTGAAGGGCTGGTTTCCTCAGAGCCCACACCCTTGAGGGGGGGCGGGAGGACTTAACTCAGGAAACACCGCCTGAAAACCCACACAGCAGGCCCCTCCCCCAGAAAGCCTACCAGGAAAAAAAAACAACAAAACCGAGAAGAGAGCAATCACTACTACTTCATAGATACAATGTTTAATTTTTAATTCGTTCCCACTATTCTAGTTCATTTTTTAATTTTTTAAAATCTTTTTTATTTTTGTATATAGATTTTTTTTAGCCTACTTACCATCACAGTGAGATGTCCAGTACATCAAATTCCATAATAACCTTTTAACCTGAACGTTTTGATACATATACCCATGTTTTTCTATTGCTTTTCTATTTTAAAAAAATTTTTTAAATTTTACTTTAGTTTAGCTTATTCTTTTCTTTATTTTTATTTGCTAATATTCATATAGAGTTAAACTTCAAGGTAATCTCCTTTCCCCAATCAATGCTACCCCTATAGGTAAACCAATTTTTAATCCCCTGTTATCTCAGGAAAGTTGTGTCCTTTAAAAAAGATATCAAGATACGTCCAGGAAGAATCAAAATAACCTTCCTTGCCCACACTGAGAATTTACAGCCACTCTCCCATCTTTTTCTCCTGCCGGTATTTCTGTATATTTGTGTTTGTCCTGGTAGTATATAAATCTTGTACTTAGGGTTCTTTTTTACGAGGTTCTTTTTGTTGTTGTTGTTGTTTGTCTGTTTGTTTCTTTGTTTTGCTTCTACATATATATGTATATATTTTTTTCTTCTCTTGTCATATACTTTTATCAGTCTTTTTTGTTTGTCTGTTTTTTGTATACTTCACAAACCTTACCTTGAGGCCCATTTGGGCTGAGCCTTCTCTTTTATCCTTCCTTCTTTTTCCTGTCTCTCTCTTTTTTTCTTCTTTCTCTCTTTCTTTTTTTCTTTCATTTGTGTGGGGACCCTTGATTGCTCAGAAGCATTCCAGGGTGCACCTTCACTACACCAAGGTTGATACATCCAGCTACAACCATTCAGCCATCTCTCACCAAAATGACTAGGAGGAGGAATGCCCAGCAGAAGAAAAATTCAG
>PISX010028999.1:0-20703 GCA_004024625.1 Mellivora capensis | reverse complement strand
CAGGTTTACACACTTCACAGCACTAACCATAGCACATACCCTCCCCAATGTCCATTACCCCACCCACCTTTCCCGACCCCCTCCCCCCAGCAACCCTCAGTTTGTTTTGTGAGATTAAGAGTCACTTATGGTTTGTCTCCCTCCCAATCCCATCTTGTTTCTTTTCTTCTTTTTCTGCCCCCTAGTCCCCCATGTTGCAAAAACTATCACTTCTTGCCACTAAGTATATGTTTTGTAGCATAGTTTATGTTGACAATTACAGCACTGGAAAATCCTTCGCAAAGTTGATATCCATATAACCTGTCTTGTCACCCGATGTGAATAGGAAATGCATACTGATTTCTCATTTTTCTTATCTTACATGGATGAATAAAGAAACAAAGTTGTGGTAGGAAAGTCAGCGTTTGACAACAGAAGGAAAGAGATAAATATTTGATCAGCTGAAAGGAGATACATCTTCAGAGAACCAAGTTTAAAGCTCACTGAGGTTTCTTTAAATATTAACTTAATATGTATAATAGTTGAAGACTATATATGAAGGAATAGGAAACATAATTACAAGTTAAGTTAATGAAGGTCATTGTAGGACTTCAAGACTGAGCTCAGACTGTTGGTAATAAATATAAAATGATATGCCTGGGCAAAAAACATCTTTGTAAGACACTTTGATAAAAGTGAGAAGGTCAACCAAGAAGGAATGAGTGAAGTTCCTAAGATATAAATTTTCTAAGTGGTAAAGTCATACCAAGCCTGCCTCAAAGAGGGTAACAATTGGCGTATATGCAAATAATCTAGTATCCAGAAAGAATTTTGGACACTGACTGGCCACCTGAATAGATGCCAAAAATAACAAGGAGCTAATGTTATAAAGTATTTAGCCTCTCTCCATCGAATACAAATATTCTCTTTTCTTCTTAAAAAAAAATCTATTTATGTATTTGACAGAAAGAGAGAGAACAAGCAGTGGGAGCGACAGATGTAAACGGAGAAGCAGGCTTTCCGCTGAATAGGGGGGCTGATGTGGGGCTTGATCCCAGGACCTTGGGATCATGACCTGAGCTGAAGCTTAACCGACTGAGCCACCCAGGCGCCCCTATAAATATCCTCTTACTTCTAAGGAGTAGAGGAAGGTCTTCCTACATAAAGAAAAGTAATATGCTAATATAACTGGTTTTGATTCAGTTTTGTCATGTAACAAAAAGAAAAATCAATTTATGCAATTAATAAAAAAATTTTTTTAAATTTTTAAGTAATATGATTCCTTAGCTGACAAACTGTTGAAGGATACCATATGAATGGGGTGTGGAGGGATATAAAAACTGAGGAAAAAATGGTTGTAAATGCATGGATGATGTTTAAAAATACTTATCTTCCAGATCAGCATGTGTACAGACCAATAGGAGTAGAATAACAATCAACCAAACTGGATACAATCATAAACAGTGCGGCCATTTTGTGTCTAATGACCAAAAATTAACTCTCTCTGTAGGATTTAGAAAAAAGTTGAATTACTATCTGCTGTTTTGGTTTGCCTCTCTATATTCTCCATATTTCTGATAATAGGTTCCTGATTTTCTTATCATCTCTGAATAATCAGTTCAGTTTCTTTTCTAATCTCACATTCTTTATTCTCACCTATTACTACATTGACTAGGGCCTTAGGTGTAACATTGATTTTAAAGGGAATATTGGCAACCCACAGAATGGGAGAATATATTTGCAAATCACACTACAGACAAAGGGCTGATATCCAAGATCTATAAAGAATTTCTCAAATTCAACACCCCCAAAACAGATAATCAAGTAAAAAAATGGGCAGAAGACATGAACAGACACTTCTCCAAAGAAGCCTGGTAGTGGGTTTTAAAGAGGGCACGTATTGCATGGAGCACTGGGTGTGGTACATAAACAATGAATTTTGGAACACTGAAAAAATAAAATTAAAAAAAAAAAAAGAAGTGGGGTGCCTGGGTGGCTCAGTCGTTAAGCATCTGCCTCCAGCTCAGGTCATGATCCTAGGGTCCTGGAATTGAGCCCCATGCTGGGTTCCCTGCTTAGCGGGAAGCCTGTTTCTCTCTCTCCCACTCCCCCTGCCTGTGTTCCCTCTCTCACTGCAGTGTATTTCTTGGTCAAATAAATAAATAAAATCTTTAAAAAAAAAGAAGGCATACAAATGGCTAACAGACACATGAAAAAGTGTTCATCATCATTAGTCACCAGGGAAATTCAAATCAAAACCACACTGAGATACCACCTTACACCAATTAGAATGGCACAAATTAACAAGGCAGGAAACAAATGTTGGCAAGGTTGTAGAGAAAGGGGAACACTCTTACACTGTTGGTGGGAATGCAAGCTTTACTTTGGTAAAGAGTATGGAGATTCCTCAAGACATTAAAAATAGAGCTACCCTACAACCCAGAAATTGCACTACTAGGTATTTACCCCAAAGATACAGATGTAGTGAAAGGAGCACATGCACCCCAATGTTCATAGTGACAATGTTCACAATAGCCAAACTGTGGAAAGAGCTGAGATGCCTTTAAGCAGATGAATGGATAAAGAAGATGTGGTTCATATATACAATGGAATATTACTCAACCATCAGAAAGGTTGAAAACCCACCATCCACATCGACACGGATGGAAGCAGAGGGGATTATGCTAAGTGAAAAGCAGAGAAAGACAATCATCACATGGTTTCACTAATATGTGGAACATAAAGAATAGCACAAGAGGACCATTGGGGAAGGGAGGGAAAACTGAAGGCGGGTGGATCAGAGAGGGAGACAAACCATGAGAGACTATAGACTCTGGGAAACAAACTGAGGGTTACAGAAGGGAGGGGGTCTGGGGGTGGAGTAGCAGGGTGATGGGTATTAAGAAGAGCACGTGTTGTTATAAGTACTGGATGTTATATGCAACTAATGAATCACTGAACACTATATCAAAAACGAATGATGTACTATATGGTGGCTAACTGAACATAATAAAAATAAATAAATAAAAATAAAAAGACCTCTGAGAGGGATTCTGCCTTGCAGCCCAGCCAACTTGATTTTAGCCCAATGTGCCCTCTGATAGACTTCTCATCTATAGAGCTGTAGGATGATACACTTGTATAATTTACTAAGTTTGCAGTGACCTGCTACTGCAGCAATAGAAAACAAACACAGAAACTAATTGACAGCAATGTGACTAACTCAGTAAATGAGCACCACAGTATAAATCCTTCTACGTGTTTCTTAGTCTATTAATCAGAGATCAATTCTTCTTCATGTGATTTAATATTGCTCATTGAAGAGGTGTGCAAGGAGTATTAAAGGTGTGCAAGGAGTATTCCAACTATCTCAGGGAATTCTTTTGTAGGAGGGCAAGGCCCAAGGTCAGTAAATGGGTTAGAAGCCTCTTCCTCTCAGTCTTTGCAAGACCTAGTATGGCTGAATTACTTAAAACAGATCTAATTAATGTTTACAGGGCATTTAATAAAGTAGTGGCAGCATTTGTGCTCTAAGAAACTTCTCTTTGCCATCATTGCCAGTCCAATCAATTTCTCCATAATCTTAAAGTCAAAGGAGGAAAATGAAATAATAAATATTGTACTGACCCCGGGCCAATGGACTGGAGGACTGGGTTAGTGAAAATTTAGTGTTTTAATTTGTCTTGCATCGCCCCCAACATAATGCCTATAACATCTGTGACACTTAAAAAAAGATTATTAACTTACAAGCAGTGTAAGTTTTCCCAGAAATCCAGAACAAAATAACTTTGTATTGTTCTTATCTTCAAGACCATATTTCTTTATTTATGGGGGAAATGGTGTGATGTCCTTACCTGACGTTGTGATTATTACTACCTCCAGTACTACGCTGAAAACTCCTGCACAGTAGTTTAACATCACAAGCTTGATGTAGGCACTGGTATGACTAGAAAAAAGGAAACTTATCAGGTACGTGAAGGGAATGACAGACCAGCCAAACAGCATGAAGATGATCAATGTGTCTAGAAAGCGGTAATTCTTGGTCAGTTCATCCAATCCAGATAACAGGAACACCACCTGAGACAGAGAGTATACAAGTAAAGTCAAAGTGGAGAAAACTATGCAATGACTAAGAATTCAGTCTAATAACTTAGAAAAAGGGAAAAGTCTTCCTTTGTTAGAACACTAAGTATTTTATTAACCAAACAATTTTGTCTGTGAGCCTGGCTATTGAGGTTCTTCCGCTTCTCCCTCGAGTGAACACATCTCTAATTGCCTTTCTACTTGTTTTCATCTACTTGAAAGTTTCATTTTGTTCTCCTTGAACAAGATCAAAGTATATTCTTTCTTTTCTTTCCTCTAACCCCAAGTAAACCAAATTCTCAGTATTCCCAGAAATGAGATCACCTAGGAGAAAAAACTTTTTGTTTTTTTAAGATTTACATTCTGGCAGATGTAAACTGTAAGGCTAAGGACGTGCCTTTCATAGCTCTCCATTTTTAGATTCTGCCTGTTGACTCTACTCTGTTTTCCTACTCCTTCTTTTCCTATGTCAGCCACTCAGTTGAGAAGCACACAGGGAAACTCAAAATTAGAGGGGATCTAAGAAGGGGAACAGAGAATCTATAGAGTTGTTACAGAAAATAAATCTCCAGAAATCGACATCTTATAAGTTGTCAAAACTGTGGTTTCTCCAAATATTCCAGAATCATTTATTTTGAGCTATTAAATGTTTATATAGCAAGAACCTTGAGAAGTGGATGGCAGGATTAAGTTGAGAATAGCTACCAGTGATTGAAAGCAGGTTCTCAGTGGTAGTAGAAAAAGCAGCAAAAATAAGTAAACAAACAAACAAACATAGCATAGGTGAAAATATTTGGGAATTATGGGCATGGCTACTTTGATTCTGTCATCACAGACTTTCAGTCTCAAGAGAAATGCAGTGAATGTAAATACTTACTTAGAATTTTAAATGATCTAGGTATTTTTTTTGTTGAAAGATTTATGATGTTTAGGGATTTCATTAATTATAAAATGTACATTTTTAGGTATGAAGACTCAACATTGTAAGAATGCAGCTATTCCCCAAATTAGTCTATAAACAAAAATATCAATAAGATATTCAGTTGAATATTTTATTATTTTTTTACAGATTTTATTTATTTATTTGAGAGAGAGAGAAAGAGAGATAGTATAAGCAGGGGGAAAGGGAGGGAGAAGCAGACTCTCTGCTGAGCGGGGAGCCCCATATGGGGCTCGATCCCAGGACCCTGGGACAATGACCTGAGCTAAAGACAGACACTTAACTGACTGAGCCGCCCAGGTGCCCCATGGAAGTATCTTTTAAATCAGGCATATAAATAGCCAGAATGAGCACTGTAATTTATTTTATCTTGGGTCTTAAAAAAACTTTTGTAGACAGTCTCTAAAAATAATTATCAAGTGAAAATTTTATTTTGAAATGTAACACATTCAAAATTGTACAAAATACAGATGAACAGATCACTCAAATATTACAAAACAAACACTGCTGTGAAAATTACCAAATACACCAATGCAACTCAAGGCACATCTCCCTCCTCTGTGAAGGTCAACACTATCCTGACCTCTATAATTACTTTCCTTCTTTTCTTTACAGTTTTAACAAAAACATCCCGAAATGCTACTTCTATTTTTCAACTATACATGGAACTATATAGTATGTACTTCTTCCTACCTGGCTTCTTTTGCTAACATTGGATTTGTGAAATTCATCCCCACTGTTGCCTAGTGTGGCAGTTCATTTTCATTGCTCTTTAGTATTCTAGGGTATTATTGTATCACTTTTATTCATCTGTTATATTTGATAAATACTTGAGTTGTTTGCCATGTTTATTGTTTATTATTATGAATAGCATTCTTAAAAACCTTTTTGTACATGTCTCTTGCTGCATATATATATGCATTGGAGATCATATATATATATATCATATATAGATCTTCAAAGTTTTAGAATATATATAAAGTTTAGATATATATATCTAAAAGTTTTAGATATATATACCATATATACATATTGTATGTGTGTGTGTGTGTGTGTATATATATATATATATGTATATATATATATATATACATATATATATCTTCAAAGTTTTAGAAGAAAATGCCAAATTGTTTACCAAAGTAACTGGCTCAATTTATGTTCCCATCAGTAATAACTGCCCCTCCACTGCATTAAATTCTTATCCATATTTGGTATTTTAGCTTTCTAGATTTTAGCTATTCTGATAGGTTATATTGGCCTCTGTATTTGTTTTCTAATACTGTTGTACCAAATTCACAAATTAGTGGCTAAAACAATACAAAGTTATCTTATAGTTTTGGAATGGTTCTCACTAGACTAAGATAAAAAAGTCCACATGACTGTATTCCTTCTGGAGGCTCTAGGAGAAATTCCATTTTTTGCCTTTTCAAGCTTCCAGGGGCTGTTTGTATCACTCAGCTCAAGGCAGCTTCCTTTATCTTCAATGCTGGAAGCTTAGTATTTTTGAGCCCTAATCTCCACTGTGCTGGTATCTGGAGGTGTGGCCTTTAGGATGTAATCAGGATAAGATGAGGCCCTGAGGGTGGGGTCCTGTGATGGGATAGTGTCCTTACAATAAGAAAGTTGAAAGCAGGCTCTTGAGCTCTCTTCTTGCTCTCTCCCTCTCCCTTTCTCCTCTCTCTGCCATGTGTGACACAGTGAGAAGAGTCATCTGCAAACCAGGAAGAGAGCCCTCATTGGAAAACCAAATCAAATGCCCCTTGGTCTTGGACTTCCTAGCCTCTGGAACTGTGTGAAAATAAATTTGTGCTATGTAATCCACCATATTTATTTTGTTAGAGTGGTCAGAGCTGACTAAGACAACTAGTTTTTGTATTTCCTTTACTGGAGACCTTTACATTATTTGAATTACTGTCCAGCATTCTTTCATTTCAACCTGAAGGAATCCTTTAGCATTTCTTGTAGGGTAAGTTTAGTGGTAGTTAACTTCCTCCACTTATTTAAGACAGTAGCTTTAACTCTTTGTCTAGCAGCTCCCGTTTGTACTTCAGGGATGGTTGCTGTCATTTAATTTTCTTCCCTTGAATAGACCATATTTTCCTATTTATTTGTAGGCCTTATGATGTTGCTGTATAAACTTGGATATTTAAAATATCAGCCACCTCTTCCAATCCTTGTACTGACACTGTCAGGGCAGTTCTGAGACCAGGGATCATTCCTATACCATCAAGATTAAAGTATTCTCAGGTCTTTATGAGCATGTGCACTATCTTGGCCTACGTATTGTTTCTTGATTCCCTCCCTTACATACAGAGCTGCTTTGAAATGTCTTAATTTCCCAGGGCCTTATACTAGGCTCTCCTTGAAGCCTTAGACAGTCTATTTTATGTTTCAACTCATCATTTTTTCTTCCAGGCATCTTCAGGTCTGTGGTACACCTGCAGGTTCACAACCAGTAGCTACTATTGCTTTTCCATACCTAAAATCTTAGACAAGAAAGATAGCATCCCTTCTTGCAGCCTCTAGGCAGGCCAAAATGTTGAAAATAAGGAAGGTCTCTTCTACTTCTTCCACTTCAGCAGACAACTGGCAGCTGGACTGCTATATCCTCCAGAGCAAGACTGTGCTACATTAGGGACAGGCTGAGTCAAGAGCCCATAAATATGCTATGAAATTCCTGTCATTTTGAATGTGACATTTTCTTGTTTGGGGCACAGACCTATGACTTTTTCTAGAGTTTCTATAAACTTGGTTGAATTTCACTTGTTTTCTTTTTTCCTCCACAGGGGAGAAAGGACTTGGGACTTCCTCCTATGCTATCTTGTTGAAAACATTTATCATTATGTTTTTGCTAAGTATTTTCTCAATAATTAATGCAATTGATGCTTTTCCATATGTTTATAGGCCACTTGGATATCTTCTTTTATGATATACCAGTTCTAACCTCTTTCTCTTTTTTTCCTATTTCTTTAACTGTCCTATTCTTACTGCTAAAGAATTAAAAAACAGAATAGGATCCAGATATGAAGTTACTCATAAGAACATTAAAATAACTATGCGGACTATGTCTGAGAAAATAAAAAGGCAGAGAGCATAGGTTTATAGATGAAGAATGTCACAAGGTAATTTAAATTTTTGAAAATAATTAACTGGTTCCTCCTCTCTCTCTGCCTGCCTCTCTGCCTACTTGTGATCTCTGTCAAATAAATAAATAAAATCTTTTAAAAAAAAGAAAAGAAAAGAATTAACTGGAAGTTTTATATCTGAGGAACACAAATCTGAAATTAAGAACTCATTAGATAGGTTCAACAGTTGAGCAGATGGAGGCAGAAGGCAGGATTGACAAATTGGAAACGAAGTCAATAGGAAATACACCAAGAAATACAAAGTAGAGAAGAAAAAAAGGGAAATAAAGAGAACAGTGTTTGAGACATATGTGACACAGTGAAAAGAAACAATACGCGTGCAAACAGAGAACAAAAAGAGAAGGAAGATGAGGCAAAGTAAGAGAATTACTAGGAAATTTACAAAACTGAAAACAGACACCAACCTTTAGACTCCGGAAGCTTTGAATACACCAAGCAGAGTAAACGCAAAGAAAGCGAAGCACATTACAGTAAGAATGCTAAACCTACTTCAAAGGAAGAATAGTAAAAGAAAACAGGGCAAAAAAGACATATTACTTTCCAAGGAAATATAAGAAGTCTGACAGCTGACTCCTTGTTGAAAAATGATGAAGCAAGCCATGACAAGGGAACAGCATCACTAAAGAGCAGGGGGGAAACCCAGCAAAATATTCTTCAAAGGATAAGGAAAAAAAAATGAAATTATTTCCAAACTCCCCACTTCCAGCCTCTAATCTCTTTGAAATCTGTTCTAGTTTGCACAGGAGCATCACTCCTCCTCAGAACCAAAAGTTATAACCTTCCAACCCTAGAGCACCATGAACAATGATCCTGTTTTCTAATGGCATGGGAGCCAGTGAAACTGGCCTCCAAGCCCCACATCTCATTTATTTTTTAATTTATTTTATCTTTTTAATTCTTTTTTTTTATTATGTTCAGTTAGCTACTCTATAGTACATCATTCGAGTTTCTGATGTAGTGTTTTAATGATTCATTCACAGAGGCAAGGAGGGAGCACACCAAACAAAATGGGTATTAAGGACGGCACGTGTTGCCATGAGCAGTGGGTGTTATATGACCTACATCTCATTTAAAACAAATGGGTTTGCTTTAACTTTCATAGCAGTATCTCTCTGGCCCTTCTCATAGAAGGATGGCTCTGGAGATGCCAGATATAGAAAAGATGAGGAAAGTGACAAGTATAAACAGACCACAAACATCCTCCTGACTTTACTTTCAATAATAAGAGTTTCAGGGGTGCCTGAAACTCTTCAGGGGTGGCTCAGTTGTTAAGCATCTGCCGTTGGCTCAGGTCATGATCCCAGGGCCCTGGGATTAAGCCCCGCATCAGTCTCCCTGCTCCCCGGAAAGCCTGTTTTCCCTCTCCGGCTCCCCCTGCTTGTGTTCCCTCTCTTGCAGTCTCTCTCTGTCAAAAAAATAAATAAAATCTTAAAAAAAATAAGAGTTTCAATAATTCTTCATTATCTATTCAATGTTCAAATGCTCAAACACATGCATAAAATTTGAATGGTCCATGGCACAAAGTCAAACATTTTAACCATTCAACTTAAGAACTCTGTTCTATTAATAATCCACACAAACCTCACATCTTTTAGCTTAATTTCACTGAGAAAATATAGTCCACCAGGAAATACAAATCAAAACCACAATGAGATACTACCTCGCACATGTCAAAATAGCTACTGATGAGGATGTGGACAGGTCGAATCCTTCCATATTTGTAGCAGCTGTGGGGCCGATACATATTAGAGAGCAAGCATGTATGGAAGGTATCTTAAAAGACTGTTGTTTCTTCAAATGAGAACATTTTGTTTTAAAAGAAGAATGTAAAGGAAAAGATTTTCACTGGGACATATTCCACAATGTATTCCCTGATATAATGTGACAAAGTATTTCTTTCTTGAGAGATTTAGATATTAATATTAATTAGGATAATTAATATTAGCTGAGTAGAATTTTCTGGGATGTACCAGAAACTAAGCCCCACAAAGGACTTTAACACTCACCAAGAGTAAGCAGCAGGCAATGAAGTAGATCATGAAGTCCCATAGCAGAGCAGAGAGCCAGAAATTAATAGCAGAGACCCCACTCACAAACTGGATGTGCTTTGCCTTATTGATTCTCTCAATCACTGTCAGAAGACAAAAGCCACTGACAAAAATACTCACACCAAAAAACAAATTCAAGGCTACCTGCTGTCCTGTTATTTTTCTACAAAGGAATGAATAAAGAGGACACATTGGTAAGATAATGAAGTGGAAAATATTAGTTTCTAAAAATAACTTTTTGTTTACTATAAATTGTATTATTTATTTTATTATTAACTTTTAAAATTAACTTTTTATTAAGAATGTGTTCAGATAGGGAAATAGGGCTATATTTAAATACCAAGCACAATCCCAATAAAAAAGCATACATACCTTCCCTCGAGTTTTTTAGAAACAATATTTTGAAGCTGAGGTTTGTTGGAGACCGTAATTGAAGCATCAGGGCCAGAAAGTGCCATAAAAATAAGATTGTCTAATACTGCCAGGGATAATGGTGGTGAATGGTATGCTATGTTGTTGAACCAAAGGGTAACTACCTTTTGATACCTAAAGGAAATTGCAATAATGCACGAGTAAATGCATTCTTGACTGTTCTGCAAGTATGTCTGTAGGTCACCTGGAATGAGAAAACAATAAATGACCACAGGCTCAGCATGGAGTAGAGATCACTTAATATGCAGTGTGGAGAGGGAGAACCCAATAATTTCACTTGCCTAATACTTTTTCTATTTCCAATGTCTCACAACAGCTCTGACACATCTTGACCATCCAACCCAAGAACTCTATTCTATTAATAGAGTCAGGATGATTTTGATGAGGATGTGGAGAACAGATAACACTTGTGCACTGTTGGTGGGAATATGAACTGGTACAGCCACTGTGGAAAACGGTATGGAGGTTCCCCAAAACATTGAAAATAGAAATACCATATGATCCAATGATTCCACTACTGGGTACTGACCCAAGGAAAACAAAAACACTAATTTGAATCCCCTCTGTTTACTGCAGAATTATTTACAATAGCCAAATTATGGAAGCAACCCAGTGTCCAGTGACAGATGAACAGATGAAGAGTAGATATATATACACACATATATACATGTATATGTTGGATACACACATGCATATTACTCATCATGAAAAAGGAATGCAATCTTGCCATTTGAAACATTACTACTAATATATCTGTGAGGTACAGTCTTTATTTTTGTATAAACAACATAATATAGTAGAAAAGGGACCACATTATGCATTATGGTAATTAATTTCTCCCTTTTTTCTCCCCTCTTCTCGGCTATATTATGTGATCTTTGACAATAAGTGTTCATCTAGTACTCCTGTCATGGAGGAAGAAAAGGGATATGTGATTTAATGACAGCTTTTATGCCACCCAACCTATAATGTGCATGTTGTAAAATCAGGATAATGATAGACATAATAACCAACATTTCGCAGTGCATTTTCATCTCCGACAATGGAACCTAAAGGATAAAAGAGAAAAAACCTGCCAAACTGCACAGGCTCTATGCTAACCTAAACCAATAGTCAACAAGGCAGTAGCTGAAGGAAATGCAAACACCTGTAAGGAAATGATCAGCCTTGAAAGACGACATTTGCTCCTTACAGAGGTGATTTAGTGTAGTGAGTGGGTTAATATTGCAGACTCCCACCAGGCAGTCCTAAAATCTAGTCCCTCCTCTAATACATACTAGATACATTATTGGGGCAACTTAGTTAACATCTCAAGCAAGTATGTTTGTTATAGAAATTGAGATAATTGAAATATTTAGAAAAGTTCTTGCCAAAGGTAGTATTCAGTACATGGAATCAATTATTATTACTGCCTTCCAAATAAGTAGGCCTACCTATAAAGTCTTCAGCCTAACCTGTTTTAAAATATAGCTAATCTAGAGACTTGTGCGAAGGCCTTTGGGATTTAGTAACACATTGTGAGCCTGGTTTTATGTGAGATTTTGTCCTAAATTTTACAAAACAAAATATTTTAGTACTTCAATTCATTCCCTAGAAGGTGTAGCTAAGAGCTGTCAGATGGCCCATGGTCAAAGTGCCTCCATTAATAATTAACTTTTGTGGCCAGTCTCCTTAAAGGATGATCTTTGTCTCTGATTGGGCTGCCTTTGTGAGACTGGTGAGTCTCAAGAAAGAAAAGAGCAATGAAATTCCAATTAGGACCTCTCTTTGGGAGTGAAAGAAGCAGGTTTTCATCTATCAGCAGTCTTTTTCTTCCTGAAAGAGCCTTACCTTTCACTTCCTGAAGTTTTTGTTTCTTAGCCTTTAGCATGATATCAAGAATTTTTGTTAAATTCTGAGAAAAATCAGAATGGCTATCATCTGAGAAAAGCACAGTAGTTTGACCATATTGTTCCAAATCCATTTCCCTGGCAGGTTCAATTTTATTTCTTGAAATCTCAATTCCTTTCATGAGAAAATAAACAACGCCCAGAAGTCCCAGTATCTGCATCAATAACAAACTCCAGTTGCGCCAAGAGAACATAGCCCTCTTTATGAACATGGCATAGAACTGCTGGCAGTGAAGAGACCACTGACGAGAGGAGAGAAAGATGGCATTACAATGGTTACAAACCTTAATGAAACTCATTGACATTAATTTTCTGAATCTTATGGTAGAAGATGTACACATTCTATAAATATATCCTTGAATAGAACACAGCCATGGTTAGCACACAGGTAACAAACAAAAACTCCTTCCTGGGTAGTATGTTGAGGCTTAGCTTCTAATCAAATTTTACTGGAAAACTCAAAAGGATGATTTTTATCCCTAACATATTTGTAGCCTCTCTGAGCAGAACAACATGACATCAGTCTTCACAATATTAAATCATGATTCTTCAATCCTATCTCTATTTGATAAGTAAAGCATTCCCATAATGTGCGTATGTAAAAGTTTCCATTGTTAGGTTTTAATTCATGTGATAGTAGATAGTCAGGAAACAGAAAATGGATTTATTTTTAAACTGCAATAATGTGTTCAGCCCTTTTTCTTCAACTTCTAAATTTGAAGCAAGGTGTCTAATTGTTATTTTGAAAAATGTACCTAAATATACTATTTTCTTAATTTTTTCAAGCTTTTAGGCCCAACTATAGTTGATTATATATTTTTTCAGGTTGACAACAAAAACCTGTTGCTTTAAATGTAGAGACAAACCCTGAAAAGGTAGTCTGAATATTAAAGAAAAAAATAGAGAGCATATTACTTGGAATATGTAACCAATAGTTTAACAATATGCTCACCCTGTATTTCCCAGCATTTTGGACACTCCACAATTCATCATGAAAAAAAAATCCCTAATCAATCAACCATTATCATCTGAATGAAAAAAATCAGCATTTGGTTATTGTCACTGGCCGAAAATAAGGTAAAGTTTAGAAGGAAAATTTTTTTCACACATTGTCTTCAAAGTAGAAGAATGTGCTTTCTGACTTTTATAAGATGGCTTATTAAATATACTTCTAGAGTGAAAGAATATACGAATGTAAGAATCAACTTTTCTAGACTAGTCTGCAAATCTTCCTTCATCTGCATCTTCATAAGAGAGGGAAATAGGGAAGAGTGATACAGCAGGAGAAATGAGCAAGCAAGGAGACAAGAAAAATCACATTTTGTAACTGATTCATGCCAAACATTATGAAACTCAAATTTTACTAGTATTAACTCATTAAAACAGTCTCGCAGAGAATGAAATTGAAACACAAATATGTTAACTATTTTGGTCAAAGTCAAATAGACAGGAAATGATAAAATAGGAATTCCAGTTCCAATTGGCTCAAAATTCCGCACTCTGGTTGTATAATACCCATTCTGCTTCACAACTAGCTCATAAGCCCCTCAGTGAAGGCATGCTTATGGGCAACTCTGAGAAATGCTGATCATCTCAGAATCCCTAATCTTCATTAGGGAAACTGTAGGGAAAAGACAATCAGGAGAACAACGAAAGAAATTATTGGCAATCCAATGAATTTTCCCATACTAATGAGGAAATGGTTAGGGAACAGTCTATTAGGAAGTGCCAATACATTTCAAGGCATAAATTTAAGTGGCTTTCATGCACTGGTTCCTATACACAATTGATAAATTATTGAACACTACATATGAAACTACATATGTATTATATGCTGGCTAATAGAATTAAAAAAATTTTAAATGGCTTTTATATGTGTAAGTAGTGATAACTTTTGTTAAGGCCCCTTTCAACTCTGAATGAACAAACAATTTTAAAAACCAAGATAAGTGACTCAGAAATAAGGAGCATAAGGAATAACATGGAGGACATTAGGAGAAGGAAAGGAAAAGTGAATTGGGGGAAATCGGAGGGGAAGACGAACCATGAGAGGCTGTGGACTCAGAAACAAACTGAGGGTTTTGGGGTGGGGGGGATGTGTGAGCCTGGTGGTGGGTATTAAGGAGGGCATGTATTGCATGGAGCACTGGGTGTGGTGCATAAACAATGAATCTTGGAACACTGAAAAAATAAAATTAAATTAAAAAAATAATGCTGAGAGTAAAATCTGATTTTTAACTATCATATTTTAACTTTTGAATTAGAAAATTAATTGGATTGTTTTACAGACTCTTCCTTACTTGGCCTTCCCTGGCTAAGAACTCTGAAGTCTCCTTTGAATTCAAACATTAAAATAAAATTTATCTTTTTATCCCATCCAAACGTATACCACTAGCATTACATTCTTAGTAAAGATGCTCACCCCAGTATTAAACCTAATATTAGAGTGTTCACTTGCAGTAGGAGAGTATGATCTCTCAAAACTTCCGGAAGCATTCATATTCTGGTTCATGTCTTCTCTTCTGTTTTTCTCCTTTAGGGATGGGGTCTGGAAAGCTTCATCATCCTCCCTACTGACCCTACACACAAGCAAACATTCATTTTAACCACAACAGTAGTTTCATTGCAAGATTCTCATGGTTGATGGCAAAAATTTTAAAAAAACAAGCACAGTTTTATAATGTTAACATTAACATTGGATAAAATAAACTGAACTTAATTAAGTTAAATGTATAAGACAGTATCTTTTTTTTAGAAGAGAGAGCTAGTACATTTATTTTAAAGAATGATACTAATTCTAGCAGACTTTTATTTCTATAATGTTTCTAAGTGTATGCCAGTTTAATAGATTTGTTTTCTCAACGTTCTGCTCCAGGCAATCTAAACACCTGTAATGGTTTATGAGCAAATGACCACAGAGTTCAGTTATCCTCCAAGAGTTCACGACTCTAAGGGAGAAACAGACATTGTTATTTAATTTTAATATATGGGATAAAATGATAAATGGAATCATAAAAATGATACTATAATGGGAGATCTGAGGTCCACCCACGGGCATTCTGAAACCTGTGATGAAATTTCATAATTTGAGGAGATAAATTTTTCACTCTCAACCAGTGAACCAGCAAGACTTTTTAATACCTTTCTTTGACCAGGATCACAAAAAAACACATCAGATAGTGATTTGGTCTGACAATAATGTTTTAAATTCAAGGTAGTATTTGTGCTATGTCTGGTCACTGTGATACAACAGTAATAGATACTACTGAAGACAAGTATGGTTTTTACCTTGCCTTTTTCCTCTAACTCCTTTATTAGGTTTTTATTAATTTTATAAGACATAGTCAATGGGAAAAGTTTTAAAAATTACAATAAGCCAAAGGGAAAAAAAATACTCAAGATCTTACGACTCAAGCATATGCAAATGACATTTTTCTACATCCACATATGCACAGGCATGAATGCGTGTATACACACACATAAAACACAAAATTTGGATCATGCTATAATACACTGTTATGCAACTTGCTTCTAAAATTATTTACATTCATTCTAGGTGTTGGACAGCCACATGCAAAAGACTGAAACTGGACCACTTTCTTATACCATATACAAAAATAAACTCAAAATGGATGAAAAACTTAAATGTGATACAGGAATCCATCAGAATCATAGAGGAGAACACAGGCAGAAACATCTCTGAACTCAGACGCATTAACTACTTGTTAAATACATCTCCAGAGACAAGGGAAACAAAAGCAAAAATGAACTACTGGAACTTCATCAGGATAAACAGCTTTTGTATAGGTCAGGAAACAGTCAACAAAACTAAAAGGCAACCTATGGAATGGGAGAAAATATTTGCAAATGACTTATCAGATAAAGGGCTAGTATCCAAAACCAATAAAGAACTTAACAAATTTAACATCCCCCTTCCCCCCCACAAAAAATATTCCATCAAGAAATGGACAGAAGAGGGCACCTGGATGGCTCAGTTGGTTGGGAGACTGTCTTCGGCTCAGGTCATGATCCTGGAGTCCCGAGATCGAGTCCTGCCATTGGGCTCTCTGGTCTATGGGGAGTCTGCTTCTCCCTCTGACCTTTTCCCCTCTCATGCTCTCTCTCACTCTCTCTCTCAAATAAATAAATAAAATCTTAGAGGGGAAAAAAAAGGAAATGGACAGAAGACATGAAAAGACATTTCTGCAAAGAAGACATACAAATGGCCAACAGAAACATGAAAAAATGCTCAACATCATTCAGCATCAGGGAAATACAAATCAAAACCACTATAAGAGGGTGCCTGGGTGGCTGAGTGGGTTAAAGCCTCTGCCTTCGGCTCGGGTCATGGTCCCGGGGTCCTGGGATCGAGCCCCACATCGGGCTCTCTGCTCCACGGAGAGCCTGCTTCCTCCTCTCTCTCCCTGCCTGCCTCTCTTGCCTACTTGTAATCTCTGTCAAATAAATAAATAAAAATCTTTAAAAAAAAAACAACACTATAAGATACCGCCTCACACCAGTCAGAATGGCTAAAATGAACAACACAGGAAAAAACAGATGCTGAAGAGGATGCAGAAAAAGAAGAACCCTCTTATCGTGAGCATTGGGTGTTATATGTAAGTGATGAACCACTAAATTCTACTCCTGAAACCTATATTACACTACTAGAATTTTCTTTTAGAGAGAGTGTGTGTGAACAGTATGGGGGAGGGGCAGAGGAAGAGGTGGAGAGATAGAATCCCAAAACCTGACACTGGAAGCAATTTTACAACCCCAAGTTCAGAGCAGATACTTAATTGACTGAGCCACCAGGTACCTCAACTAATTAGGATTTAAATAAAAAATAAATAGAATTTAAATAAAAACAGAAAGAAAAAGAAAAAGAAAGTTGACTCAATGTTAAAAATAAATCACAAACCAGTATCTCATGAACATAAATGCAAGAATTCTGAACAAAATTTTAAATCAAATTTAACAATATGATAAGAAAATTAATGACATATCATAACTAAACAGGGTTTGTTACAATAATACAAGGGTTTATTTAATGTTTTAACATTCAAAAATTCATAAAATGTACCATTTTATGAAACTAAAAAAGAAAAGGCACTTAATAATTTCATTAGATTTGGGGAAAAAATTGACAAAATCCAACATTCATTCCTGATAAAAACTCTCATTAATATAGGAATGGAAGAGCTCTTTCTCAAACTTATAAAGGGCATCTATAAAAAACCTACAGCTTACATCATACTTACTTATGAAAAACTAAATGTTTTTTCTCTGAGTTCAGAAAGGGATATTCTTAACTACTTCCATTCAAAACTTTACTGGAGGTCTACCCATTGCAGCAGGGTAAGAAAATGAAACATCTAAAAGTCAAATATTTTCTATATACTGGTAAGGAACAATCTGAAATTGAAATTTTAAAAAATTCCATCTTCAATAGATCTAAAAATTAAAAATACTTCGGGATGAATCTGACAAAAGATGTATAAAATCTACACAGTAAAGCATTACTGAGAAAAATTAAAGAAGATTAAAATAAATGCAGATATACTATACTGAGTTAAGTTAGAAGACTCAATATTTTAAAGATATAAATTCTCCCCAAATTGATCTATGGTTTCTAATCAGATCAATTCCAGCCAGATAAATCAGCATGCCAGAAGTTTTTGTAACAACTGATCAGCTGATTCTAAAATTTCTGACTCAATAAAAAGGACTTAGAATGGGCAAAATAACTTTGTCAATGCATATCCAGTATTGTGCTGATGAAAAGGAAAGAACTCTCAAATCCTGCCAATTATATAGTGAGCTCGTTCTAATGCATTGGTGAATACATAGCAACATCCAGCGAGTTGAAAATACCCACCTTCCACAATTTAGAAATTCCACTGTTAGATATACACTCTAGAGAAATCTCACATTTTTGCCCAGAAGACAGATACAAGATATTCACTAAAGTGTGTAATAGCAAAATACTGGAATAAGTAATACAATGTAATAAAAAAAATGATACTTATGTAATAAAATATGATATATATCAATTGGAGGGAATGAATGAAATTTCTCTTTATACAAATGTCAACATGGAGAGATATAAAATGTCTAATCTTTTAGAGGAAAGAAAGCATTTTTCTGGGCTGTTAAATATACCATTTAAATAAAAAATTAAGCTCATAAATCATGTTTATACATGTTTATGGATGCAAAAAGGTATATACAATAATATTAAAATATGACTTCTCCATTGTAAAATTACCTTTTCTCCCCATATTGTACTGTGTTCTTTAGAAGCATGTCATCAGACACAGATCATACTCAATACTCACGGGGAGAAGGGACTGAATACATACACCTCCTGGAAGTAACAGTAGCTATAACATTATCTGGAATTCTACAAGGAAGATTTGTCTCTCTTCTCCATTTATTCATTCGGTCCCCTACTTATATCAGTATGGACTCATGTAATACTACCCTGGCCAGGTGATCAAAGTAGTAGTTCCATCACAGTGATATGTCATGTTACTATCATATACCCCCCCCATATGATAAGAGGAAGAGGGCACTTCATCTTTGCAATATTCTTCCCAAAAAGCCATAGCCCCATTCTAACCATGAGAAAAACATAAGACAAACCCCAATTGAGGAACATTATATAAAACACCTCATCAGAATGTCCCAAGGTTATGAAAACAAGAAAGGTATAAGAAACTCTCACAAACCAGATGAGACTAAAGAGAAATAACTAAATATAACATATACTAGATGGGATCCTAGAACAGAAAATTGACTTTAGTGGACTTTAGTGGAAAAACTAGTGAAATGTGAATAAAATGTAGGTTTAATTAATAGCAATTTGCCAATGTTGGTTTTTTAGTCATGACCAATGTACTGTGGTAGTGAAGGATGTTAACAACTGGGAATCTGCATGGGGGGCATACAGGATTTCTGCATTATCTTTGCTACTTTTCTGTAAAATAAAGCTATTCTATTATTAAAAATTTACCTCAAAGAAGTAAGTCATTAAGAATGTCATCAATAGTCCTTGCTGAAACCAAGATGGCATAAGAATCTCAAGGCCACAAGCTTTCTGGTTAACTTTTCTTTTTTTTTTTTTTTTTTTTTTTTTTTTTTTTTTTTTTCTTTAGGGTCAGCACATCCGGAGTGCAATGGATAAGCCTCGCCCTGGGAAAACCACCTTCGTGATCATGGTATCTCCCCTGCCAGGTAAGTATCTGGTTAACTTTTCAATAAAAGACCAGTCCTAAAATACTCAGTGGCAACTCACGGGTCTTCTCTCACTCTAAAGAGCTTTTTCTTTCCTTTCTGCTCTCACCTTCACTTAATAAACTTACACTTCATTTCACCCTTTTGTGTCCAGAGATTCATTCTTCAACTCAATGAGACAAGAACCCTGCAATCCTACAACAATATCTTCTGCTCATTTCTTAATTGAATTATCTGGGTTTTTTGGGTGTTGAGATTGATAAATTCTTTATAGATTTTTCATACCAACCCTTTATCAGATAGGTCATTTGCAAGTATCTTCTCCCATTACACAGGCTGACTTTTAGTTTTGTTGATTGCTTCCTTTGCTGGACAGAGGTTTTTGGTTTTTTTTTTTTAATATTTTATCTATTTATTTGAGAAAGAGAGAGTGAGACAGAGAGCATGAGAGGGGAGAAGGTCAAAGGGAGAAGCAGACTCCCCATGGAGCCTGGAGCCTGATGCGGGACTCTATCCCAGGACTCTGGGATCATGACCTGAGCTGAAGGCAGTTACTTAACCAACTGAGCCACCCAGGCACCCTGGACAGAAGTTTTTTATCTTGATGAAGTTCCAATTGTTCATTTTTGCTTCTGTTTTCCTTGCCTCCAGTGATGTGTCTAGTAAGAAGTTGCTGCAGCCAAGGTCAAAAAGGTTGCTGCCTCATGTCTACAACAGCCAAACTATGGAAAGAGCCTAGATGTCCATCAATAGATGAATGGATAAAGAAGATGTGGTATATATACACGATGGAATACTATGCAGCCATCAAAAGAAATGAAATCTTGCCATTCGCAACGACGTGGATGGAACTAGAGGGTATCATGCTTAGTGAAATAAGTCAATCGGAGAAAGACAACTATCATATGATATCCCTGATATGAGGAAGTGGAGATGCAACATGGGGGACT